>CM067370.1:35316991-35409293 GCA_034401795.1 Chaetoderma sp. LZ-2023a | reverse complement strand
CACGACACGACGATGTTCGTTCTCTGTTTGTTTTTCTATTAGTATGTTTGTCGTTCTCTGTTTGTTTTTCTATTAGTATGTTTGTCGTTCTCTGTTTGTTTTTCTATTAGTATGTTTGTCGTTCTCTGTTTGTTTTTCTATGAGTATGGTTGTCGTGCTCTGTTTGTTTTTCTATGAGTATGTTTGTCGTTCTCTGTTTCTTTTTCTATTAGTATGTTTGTCGTGCTCTGTTTGTTTTTCTATTAGTAAGTTTGTCGTGCTCTGTTTGTTTTTCTATTGGTATGTTTGTCGTTCTCTGTTTGTTTTACTATGAGTATGTTTGTCGTGCTCTGTTTGTTTTTATTTAAGTATGTTTGTCGTGCTCTGTTTGTTTTTCTATGAGTATGTTTTTCGTGCTCTGTTTGTTTTTCTATCAGTATGTTAGTCGTTCTCTGTTTGTTTTTCTATTAGTATGTTTGTCGTTCTCTGTTTGTTTTTCTATTAGTATGTTTGTCGTGCTCTGTTTGTTTTTCTATAAGTATGTTTGTCGTTCTCTGTTTGTTTTTCTATTAGTATGTTTGTCGTTCTCTGTTTGTTTTTCTATTAGTATGTTTGTCGTTCTCTGTTTGTTTTTCTATTAGTATGTTGTCGTGCTCTGTTTGTTTTTCTATGAGTATGTTTGTCGTTCTCTGTTTGTTTTTCTATTAGTATGTTTGTCGTTCTCTGTTTGTTTTACTATTAGTATGTTTGTCGTTCTCTGTTTGTTTTTCTATTAGTATGTTTGTCGTTCTCTGTTTGTTTTTCTATTAGTATGTTTGTCGTTCTCTGTTTGTTTTTCTATGAGTATGTTTGTCGTTCTCTGTTTGTTTTTCTATTAGTATGTTTGTCGTTCTCTGTTTGTTTTTCTATTAGTATGTTTGTCGTTCTCTGTTTGTTTTTCTATGAGTATGTTGTCGTTCTCTGTTTGTTTTTCTATGAGTATGTTTGTCGTTCTCTGTTTGTTTTTCTATTAGTATGTTTGTCGTTCTCTGTTTGTTTTTCTATTAGTATGTTTGTCGTGCTCTGTTTGTTTTTCTATTGGTATGTTTGTCGTTCTCTGTTTGTTTTTCTATTAGTATGTTTGTCGTTCTCTGTTTGTTTTTCTATTAGTATGTTTGTCGTTCTCTGTTTGTTTTTCTATTAGTATGTTTGTCGTTCTCTGTTTGTTTTTCTATTAGTATGTTTGTCGTTCTCTGTTTGTTTTTCTATGAGTATGGTTGTCGTGCTCTGTTTGTTTTTCTATGAGTATGTTTGTCGTTCTCTGTTTGTTTTTCTATTAGTATGTTTGTCGTGCTCTGTTTGTTTTTCTATTAGTAAGTTTGTCGTGCTCTGTTTGTTTTTCTATTGGTATGTTTGTCGTTCTCTGTTTGTTTTACTATGAGTATGTTTGTCGTGCTCTGTTTGTTTTTATTTAAGTATGTTTGTCGTGCTCTGTTTGTTTTTCTATGAGTATGTTTGTCGTTCTCTGTTTGTTTTTCTATTAGTATGTTTGTCGTGCTCTGTTTGTTTTTCTATTAGTTTCTTTGTCGTTCGCTGTTTGTTTTTCTATGAGTATGTTTGTCGTTCTCTGTTTGTTTTTCTATGAGTATGTTTGTCGTTCTCTGTTTGTTTTTCTATGAGTATGTTAGTCGTTTTCTGTTTGTTTTTCTATGAGTATGTTTGTCGTTCTCTGTTTATTTTTCTATAAGTATGTTTGTCGTTCTCTGTTTGTTTTTCTATTAGTATGTTTGTCGTTCCCTGTTTGTTTTTCTATTAGTATGTTTGTCGTTCTCTGTTTGTTTTTCTATTAGTATGTTTATCGTTCCCTGTTTGTTTTTCTATTAGTATGTTTATCGTTCTCTGTTTGTTTTTCTATGAGTATGTTTGTCGTTCTCTGTTTGTTTTTCTATTAGTATGTTTGTCGTTCTCTGTTTGTTTTTCTATAAGTATGTTTGTCGTTCACTGTTTGTTTTTCTATGAGTATGTTTGTCGTTCTCTGTTTGTTTTTCTATTAGTATGTTTGTCGTTCTCTGTTTGTTTTTCTATAAGTATGTTTGTCGTTCTCTGTTTGTTGTCCTATTAGTATGTTTGTCGTTCTCTGTTTGTTTTTCTATAAGTATGTTTGTCGTTCTCCGTTTGTTTTTCTATTAGTATGTTTGTCGTTCTCTGTTTGTTTTTATTTAAGTATGTTTGTCGTGCTCTGTTTGTTTTTCTATGAGTATGTTTGTCGTTCTCTGTTTGTTTTTCTATTAGTATGTTTGTCGTGCTCTGTTTGTTTTTCTATTAGTTTCTTTGTCGTTCGCTGTTTGTTTTTCTATTCGTATGTTTGTCGTTCTCTGTTTGTTTTTCTATAAGTATGTTTGTCGTTCTCTGTTTGTTTTTCTATTAGTATGTTTGTCGTTTTCTGTTTGTTTTTCTATAAGTATGTTTGTCGTTCTCCGTTGTTTTTCTATTAGTATGTTTGTCGTTCTCTGTTTGTTTTTCTATAAGTATGTTTGTCGTTCTCTGTTTGTTTTTCTATAAGTATGTTTGTCGTTCTCTGTTTGTTTTTCTATTAGTATGTTTGTCGTTCCCTGTTTGTTTTTCTATTAGTATGTTTATCGTTCTCTGTTTGTTTTTCTATTAGTATGTTTGTCGTTCTCTGTTTGTTTTTCTATTAGTATGTTTGTCGTTCTCTGTTTGTTTTTCTATGAGTATGTTTGTCGTTCTCTGTTTGTTTTTCTATAAGTATGTTTGCCGTTCACTGTTTGTTCTACTATTAGTATGTTTGTCGTTCTCTGTTTGTTTTTCTATGAGTATGTTTGTCGTTCTCTGTTTGTTTTTCTATTAGTATGTTTGTCGTTCTCTGTTAGTTTTACTATTAGTATGTTTGTCGTTCTCTATTTGTTTTTCTATGAGTATGTTTGTCGTTCTCTGTTTGTTTTTCTATTAGTATGTTTGTCGTTCTCTGTTTGTTTTTCTATAAGTATGTTTGTCGTTCTCTGTTTGTTTTTCTATTAGTATGTTTGTCGTTCTCTGTTAGTTTTACTATTAGTATGTTTGTCGTTCTCTGTTTGTTTTTCTATTAGTATGTTTGTCGTGCTCTGTTTGTTTTTCTATAAGTATGTTTGTCGTTCTCTGTTTGTTTTTCTATTAGTATGTTTGTCGTTCTCTGTTTGTTTTTCTATAAGTATGTTTGTCATTCTCTGTTTGTTTTTCTATGAGTATGTTTGTCGTTCTCTGTTTGTTTTTCTATAAGTATGTTTGTCATTCTCTGTTTGTTTTTCTATGAGTATGTTTGTCGTTCTCTGTTTGTCTTTCTATTAGTATGTTAGTCATTCTCTGTTTGTTTTTCTATGAGTATGTTTGTCGTGCTCTGTTTGTTTTTCTATAAGTATGTTTGTCATTCTCTGTTTGTTTTTCTATGAGTATGTTTGTCGTTCTCTGTTTGTTTTTCTATTAGTATGTTTGTCGTTCTCTGTTTGTTTTTCTATGAGTATGTTTGTCGTTCTCTGTTTGTTTTTCTATAAGTATGTTTGTCGTTCACTGTTTGTTTTTCTATGAGTATGTTTGTCGTTCTCTGTTTGTTTTTCTATTAGTATGTTTGTCGTTCTCTGTTTGTTTTTCTATAAGTATGTTTGTCGTTCTCTGTTTGTTTTTCTATAAGTATGTTTGTCGTTCTCTGTTTGTTTTACTATTAGTATGTTTGTCATTCTCTGTTTGTTTTTCTATGAGTATGTTTGTCGTTCTCTGTTTGTTTTTCTATAAGAATGTTTGTCGTTCTCTGTTTGTTTTTCTATAAGTATGTTTGTCGTTCTCTGTTTGTTTTTCTATTGGTATGTTTGTCGTTCTTTGTTTGTTTTTCTATGAGTATGTTTGTCGTTCTCTGTTTGTTTTTCTATAAGTATGTTTGTCGTTCTCTGTTTGTTTTTCTATTAGTATGTTTATCGTTCTCTGTTTGTTTTTCTATGAGTATGTTTGTCGTTCTCTGTTTGTTTTTCTATGAGTATGGTTGTCGTGCTCTGTTTGTTTTTCTATGAGTATGTTTGTCGTTCTCTGTTTCTTTTTCTATTAGTATGTTTGTCGTGCTCTGTTTGTTTTTCTATTAGTAAGTTTGTCGTGCTCTGTTTGTTTTTCTATTGGTATGTTTGTCGTTCTCTGTTTGTTTTACTATGAGTATGTTTGTCGTGCTCTGTTTGTTTTTATTTAAGTATGTTTGTCGTGCTCTGTTTGTTTTTCTATGAGTATGTTTGTCGTTCTCTGTTTGTTTTTCTATTAGTATGTTTGTCGTGCTCTGTTTGTTTTTCTATTAGTTTCTTTGTCGTTCGCTGTTTGTTTTTCTATGAGTATGTTTGCCGGTCTCTGTTTGTTTTTCTATGAGTATGTTTGTCGTTCTCTGTTTGTTTTTCTATTAGTATGTTCGTCGTTTTCTGTTTGTTTTTCTATGAGTATGTTTGTCGTTCTCTGTTTATTTTTCTATAAGTATGTTTGTCGTTCTCTGTTTGTTTTTCTATTAGTATGTTTGTCGTTCCCTGTTTGTTTTTCTATTAGTATGTTTGTCGTTCTCTGTTTGTTTTTCTATTAGTATGTTTGTCGTTCCCTGTTTGTTTTTCTATTAGTATGTTTATCGTTCTCTGTTTGTTTTTCTATGAGTATGTTTGTCGTTCTCTGTTTGTTTTTCTATTAGTATGTTTGTCGTGCTCTGTTTGTTTTTCTATAAGTATGTTTGCCGTTCACTGTTTGTTTTTCTATGAGTATGTTTGTCGTTCTCTGTTTGTTTTTCTATTAGTATGTTTGTCGTTCTCTGTTTGTTTTTCTATAAGTATGTTTGTCGTTCTCTGTTTGTTGTCCTATTAGTATGGTTGTCGTTCTCTGTTTGTTTTTCTATAAGTATGTTTGTCGTTCTCCGTTTGTTTTTCTATTAGTATGTTTGTCGTTCTCTGTTTGTTTTTCTATAAGTATGTTTGTCGTTCTCTGTTTGTTTTTCTATAAGTATGTTTGTCGTTCTCTGTTTGTTTTACTATTAGTATGTTTGTCATTCTCTGTTTGTTTTTCTATGAGTATGTTTGTCGTTCTCTGTTTGTTTTTCTATAAGTATGTTTGTCGTTCTCTGTTTGTTTTTCTATAAGTATGTTTGTCGTTCTCTGTTTGTTTTTCTATTGGTATGTTTGTCGTTCTTTGTTTGTTTTTCTATGAGTATGTTTGTCGTTCTCTGTTTGTTTTTCTATAAGTATGTTTGTCGTTCTCTGTTTGTTTTTCTATTAGTATGTTTGTCGTTCTCTGTTTGTTTTTCTATGAGTATGTTTGTCGTTCTCTGTTTGTTTTTCTATTAGTATGTTTGTCGTTCTCTGTTTGTTTTTCTATTAGTATGTTTGTCGTTCTCTGTTTGTTTTTCTATTAGTATGTTTGTCGTTCTCTGTTTGTCTTTCTATGAGTATGGTTGTCGTGCTCTGTTTGTTTTTCTATGAGTATGTTTGTCGTTCTCTGTTTCTTTTTCTATTAGTATGTTTGTCGTGCTCTGTTTGTTTTTCTATTAGTAAGTTTGTCGTGCTCTGTTTGTTTTTCTATTGGTATGTTTGTCGTTCTCTGTTTGTTTTACTATGAGTATGTTTGTCGTGCTCTGTTTGTTTTTATTTAAGTATGTTTGTCGTGCTCTGTTTGTTTTTCTATGAGTATGTTTGTCGTTCTCTGTTTGTTTTTCTATTAGTATGTTTGTCGTGCTCTGTTTGTTTTTCTATTAGTTTCTTTGTCGTTCGCTGTTTGTTTTTCTATGAGTATGTTTGTCGGTCTCTGTTTGTTTTTCTATGAGTATGTTTGTCGTTCTCTGTTTGTTTTTCTATGAGTATGTTAGTCGTTTTCTGTTTGTTTTTCTATGAGTATGTTTGTCGTTCTCTGTTTATTTTTCTATAAGTATGTTTGTCGTTCTCTGTTTGTTTTTCTATTAGTATGTTTGTCGTTCCCTGTTTGTTTTTCTATTAGTATGTTTGTCGTTCTCTGTTTGTTTTTCTATTAGTATGTTTATCGTTCCCTGTTTGTTTTTCTATTAGTATGTTTATCGTTCTCTGTTTGTTTTTCTATGAGTATGTTTGTCGTTCTCTGTTTGTTTTTCTATTAGTATGTTTGTCGTTCTCTGTTTGTTTTTCTATAAGTATGTTTGTCGTTCACTGTTTGTTTTTCTATGAGTATGTTTGTCGTTCTCTGTTTGTTTTTCTATTAGTATGTTTGTCGTTCTCTGTTTGTTTTTCTATAAGTATGTTTGTCGTTCTCTGTTTGTTGTCCTATTAGTATGTTTGTCGTTCTCTGTTTGTTTTTCTATAAGTATGTTTGTCGTTCTCCGTTTGTTTTTCTATTAGTATGTTTGTCGTTCTCTGTTTGTTTTTCTATAAGTATGTTTGTCGTTCTCTGTTTGTTTTTCTATAAGTATGTTTGTCGTTCTCTGTTTGTTTTACTATTAGTACGTTTGTCATTCTCTGTTTGTTTTTCTATGAGTATGTTTGTCGTTCTCTGTTTGTTTTTCTATAAGTATGTTTGTCGTTCTCTGTTTGTTTTTCTATAAGTATGTTTGTCGTTCTCTGTTTGTTTTTCTATTGGTATGTTTGTCGTTCTTTGTTTGTTTTTCTATGAGTATGTTTGTCTTTCTCTGTTTGTTTTTCTATAAGTATGTTTGTCGTTCTCTGTTTGTTTTTCTATTAGTATGTTTGTCGTTCTCTGTTTGTTTTTCTATGAGTATGTTTGTCGTTCTCTGTTTGTTTTTCTATTAGTATGTTTGTCGTTCTCTGTTTGTTTTTCTATTAGTATGTTTGTCGTTCTCTGTTTGTTTTTCTATTAGTATGTTTGTCGTTCTCTGTTTGTTTTTCTATGAGTATGGTTGTCGTGCTCTGTTTGTTTTTCTATGAGTATGTTTGTCGTTCTCTGTTTCTTTTTCTATTAGTATGTTTGTCGTGCTCTGTTTGTTTTTCTATTAGTAAGTTTGTCGTGCTCTGTTTGTTTTTCTATTGGTATGTTTGTCGTTCTCTGTTTGTTTTTCTATGAGTATGTTTGTCGTTCTCTATTTGTTTTTCTATAAGTATGTTTGTCGTTCTCTGTTTGTTTTTCTATTAGTATGTTTGTCGTTCTCTGTTTGTTTTTCTATTAGTATGTTTGTCGTTCTCTGTTTGTTTTTCTATTAGTATGTTTGTCGTTCTCTGTTTGTTTTACTATGAGTATGTTTGTCGTGCTCTGTTTGTTTTTATTTAAGTATGTTTGTCGTGCTCTGTTTGTTTTTCTATGAGTATGTTTTTCGTGCTCTGTTTGTTTTTCTATCAGTATGTTAGTCGTTCTCTGTTTGTTTTTCTATTAGTATGTTTGTCGTTCTCCGTTTGCTTTTCTATTAGTATGTTTGTCGTGCTCTGTTTGTTTTTCTATAAGTATGTTTGTCGTTCTCTGTTTGTTTTTCTATTAGTATGTTTGTCGTTCTCTGTTTGTTTTTCTATTAGTATGTTTGTCGTTCTCTGTTTGTTTTTCTATTAGTATGTTGTCGTGCTCTGTTTGTTTTTCTATGAGTATGTTTGTCGTTCTCTGTTTGTTTTTCTATTAGTATGTTTGTCGTTCTCTGTTAGTTTTACTATTAGTATGTTTGTCGTTCTCTGTTTGTTTTTCTATTAGTATGTTTGTCGTTCTCTGTTAGTTTTACTATTAGTATGTTTGTCGTTCTCTATTTGTTTTTCTATGAGTATGTTTGTCGTTCTCTGTTTGTTTTTCTATTAGTATGTTTGTCGTTCTCTGTTTGTTTTTCTATTAGTATGTTTGTCGTTCTCTGTTTGTCTTTCTATGAGTATGGTTGTCGTGCTCTGTTTGTTTTTCTATGAGTATGTTTGTCGTTCTCTGTTTCTTTTTCTATTAGTATGTTTGTCGTGCTCTGTTTGTTTTTCTATTAGTAAGTTTGTCGTGCTCTGTTTGTTTTTCTATTGGTATGTTTGTCGTTCTCTGTTTGTTTTACTATTAGTATGTTTGTCGTTCTCTATTTGTTTTTCTATTAGTATGTTTGTCGTTCTCTGTTTGTTTTTCTATTAGTATGTTTGTCGTTCTCTGTTTGTTTTTCTATTAGTATGTTTGTCGTTCTCTGTTTGTCTTTCTATGAGTATGGTTGTCGTGCTCTGTTTGTTTTTCTATGAGTATGTTTGTCGTTCTCTGTTTCTTTTTCTATTAGTATGTTTGTCGTGCTCTGTTTGTTTTTCTATTAGTAAGTTTGTCGTGCTCTGTTTGTTTTTCTATTGGTATGTTTGTCGTTCTCTGTTTGTTTTACTATGAGTATGTTTGTCGTGCTCTGTTTGTTTTTATTTAAGTATGTTTGTCGTGCTCTGTTTGTTTTTCTATGAGTATGTTTGTCGTTCTCTGTTTGTTTTTCTATTAGTATGTTTGTCGTGCTCTGTTTGTTTTTCTATTAGTTTCTTTGTCGTTCGCTGTTTGTTTTTCTATGAGTATGTTTGTCGGTCTCTGTTTGTTTTTCTATGAGTATGTTTGTCGTTCTCTGTTTGTTTTTCTATGAGTATGTTAGTCGTTTTCTGTTTGTTTTTCTATGAGTATGTTTGTCGTTCTCTGTTTATTTTTCTATAAGTATGTTTGTCGTTCTCTGTTTGTTTTTCTATTAGTATGTTTGTCGTTCCCTGTTTGTTTTTCTATTAGTATGTTTGTCGTTCTCTGTTTGTTTTTCTATTAGTATGTTTATCGTTCCCTGTTTGTTTTTCTATTAGTATGTTTATCGTTCTCTGTTTGTTTTTCTATGAGTATGTTTGTCGTTCTCTGTTTGTTTTTCTATTAGTATGTTTGTCGTTCTCTGTTTGTTTTTCTATAAGTATGTTTGTCGTTCACTGTTTGTTTTTCTATGAGTATGTTTGTCGTTCTCTGTTTGTTTTTCTATTAGTATGTTTGTCGTTCTCTGTTTGTTTTTCTATAAGTATGTTTGTCGTTCTCTGTTTGTTGTCCTATTAGTATGTTTGTCGTTCTCTGTTTGTTTTTCTATAAGTATGTTTGTCGTTCTCCGTTTGTTTTTCTATTAGTATGTTTGTCGTTCTCTGTTTGTTTTTCTATAAGTATGTTTGTCGTTCTCTGTTTGTTTTTCTATAAGTATGTTTGTCGTTCTCTGTTTGTTTTACTATTAGTACGTTTGTCATTCTCTGTTTGTTTTTCTATGAGTATGTTTGTCGTTCTCTGTTTGTTTTTCTATAAGTATGTTTGTCGTTCTCTGTTTGTTTTTCTATAAGTATGTTTGTCGTTCTCTGTTTGTTTTTCTATTGGTATGTTTGTCGTTCTTTGTTTGTTTTTCTATGAGTATGTTTGTCGTTCTCTGTTTGTTTTTCTATAAGTATGTTTGTCGTTCTCTGTTTGTTTTTCTATTAGTATGTTTGTCGTTCTCTGTTTGTTTTTCTATGAGTATGTTTGTCGTTCTCTGTTTGTTTTTCTATTAGTATGTTTGTCGTTCTCTGTTTGTTTTTCTATTAGTATGTTTGTCGTTCTCTGTTTGTTTTTCTATTAGTATGTTTGTCGTTCTCTGTTTGTTTTTCTATGAGTATGGTTGTCGTGCTCTGTTTGTTTTTCTATGAGTATGTTTGTCGTTCTCTGTTTCTTTTTCTATTAGTATGTTTGTCGTGCTCTGTTTGTTTTTCTATTAGTAAGTTTGTCGTGCTCTGTTTGTTTTTCTATTGGTATGTTTGTCGTTCTCTGTTTGTTTTACTATGAGTATGTTTGTCGTGCTCTGTTTGTTTTTATTTAAGTATGTTTGTCGTGCTCTGTTTGTTTTTCTATGAGTATGTTTTTCGTGCTCTGTTTGTTTTTCTATCAGTATGTTAGTCGTTCTCTGTTTGTTTTTCTATTAGTATGTTTGTCGTTCTCCGTTTGTTTTTCTATTAGTATGTTTGTCGTGCTCTGTTTGTTTTTCTATAAGTATGTTTGTCGTTCTCTGTTTGTTTTTCTATTAGTATGTTTGTCGTTCTCTGTTTGTTTTTCTATTAGTATGTTTGTCGTTCTCTGTTTGTTTTTCTATTAGTATGTTGTCGTGCTCTGTTTGTTTTTCTATGAGTATGTTTGTCGTTCTCTGTTTGTTTTTCTATTAGTATGTTTGTCGTTCTCTGTTAGTTTTACTATTAGTATGTTTGTCGTTCTCTGTTTGTTTTTCTATTAGTATGTTTGTCGTTCTCTGTTAGTTTTACTATTAGTATGTTTGTCGTTCTCTATTTGTTTTTCTATGAGTATGTTTGTCGTTCTCTGTTTGTTTTTCTATTAGTATGTTTGTCGTGCTCTGTTTGTTTTTCTATAAGTATGTTTGTCGTTCTCTGTTTGTTTTTCTATTAGTATGTTTGTCGTTCTCTGTTTGTTTTTCTATAAGTATGTTTGTCGTTCTCTGTTTGTTTTTCTATTAGTATGTTTGTCGTTCTCTGTTTGTTTTTCTATAAGTATGTTTGTCATTCTCTGTTTGTTTTTCTATAAGTATGTTTGTCGTTCTCTGTTTGTTTTTCTATAAGTATGTTTGTCGTTCTCTGTTTGTTTTACTATTAGTATGTTTGTCATTCTCTGTTTGTTTTTCTATGAGTATGTTTGTCGTTCTCTGTTTGTTTTTCTATGAGTATGTTTGTCATTCTCTGTTTGTTTTTCTATGAGTATGTTTGTCGGTCTCGGTTTGTTTTTCTATGAGTATGTTTGTCGTTCTCTGTTTGTTTTTCTATGAGTATGTTTGTCGTTCTCTGTTTGTTTTTCTATTAGTATGTTAGTCATTCTCTGTTTGTTTTTCTATGAGTATGTTTGTCGTTCTCTGTTTGTTTTTCTATAAGTATGTTTGTCGTTCTCTGTTTGTTTTCTATAAGTATGTTTGTCGTTCTCTGGGTTTTTTTCTATGAGTATGTTTGTCGTTCTCTGTTTGTTTTTCTATAAGTATGTTTGTCGTTCTCTGTTTGTTTTTCTATTCGTATGTTTGTCGTTCTCTGTTTGTTTTTCTATAAGTATGTTTGTCGTTCTCTGTTTGTTTTTCTATTAGTATGTTTGTCGTTCTCTGTTTGTTTTTCTATAAGTATGTTTGTCGTTCTCCGTTTGTTTTTCTATTAGTATGTTTGTCGTTCTCTGTTTGTTTTTCTATAAGTATGTTTGTCGTTCTCTGTTTGTTTTTCTATAAGTATGTTTGTCGTTCTCTGTTTGTTTTTCTATTAGTATGTTTGTCGTTCTCTGTTTGTTTTTCTATTAGTATGTTTGTCGTTCTCTGTTTGTTTTTCTATTAGTATGTTTGTCGTTCTCTGTTTGTTTTTCTATGAGTATGTTTGTCGTTCTCTGTTTGTTTTTCTATTAGTATGTTTGTCGTTCTCTGTTAGTTTTACTATTAGTATGTTTGTCGTTCTCTGTTTGTTTTTCTATGAGTATGTTTGTCGTTCTCTGTTTGTTTTTCTATTAGTATGTTTGTCGTTCTCTGTTAGTTTTACTATTAGTATGTTTGTCGTTCTCTATTTGTTTTTCTATGAGTATGTTTGTCGTTCTCTGTTTGTTTTTCTAGTAGTATGTTTGTCGTTCTCTGTTAGTTTTACTATTAGTATGTTTGTCGTTCTCTGTTTGTTTTTCTATTAGTATGTTTGTCGTTCTCTGTTTGTTTTTCTATAAGTATGTTTGTCGTTCTCTGTTTGTTTTTCTATAAGTATGTTTGTCGTTCTCCGTTTGTTTTTCTATTAGTATGTTTGTCGTTCTCTGTTTGTTTTTCTATAAGTATGTTTGTCGTGCTCTGTTTGTTTTTCTATAAGTATGTTTGTCGTTCTCTGTTTGTTTTTCTATTAGTATGTTTGTCGTTCTCTGTTTGTTTTTCTATAAGTATGTTTGTCGTTCTCTGTTTGTTTTTCTATTAGTATGTTTGTCGTTCTCTGTTTGTTTTTCTATAAGTATGTTTGTCGTTCTCTGTTTGTTTTTCTATAAGTATGTTTGTCGTTCTCTGTTTGTTTTTCTATTAGTATGTTTGTCATTCTCTGTTTGTTTTTCTATAAGTATGTTTGTCATTCTCTGTTTGTTTTTCTATAAGTATGTTTGTCGTTCTCTGTTTGTTTTTCTATAAGTATGTTTGTCGTTCTCTGTTTGTTTTACTATTAGTATGTTTGTCGTTCTCTGTTTGTTTTTCTATGAGTATGTTTGTCGTTCTCTGTTTGTTTTTCTATAAGTATGTTTGTCGTTCTCTGTTTGTTTTTCTATAAGTATGTTTGTCGTTCTCTGTTTGTTTTTCTATGAGTATGTTTGTCGTTCTCTGTTTTTCTATGAGTATGTTTGTCGTTCTCTGTGAGTTTTTCTATTAGTATGTTTGTCGTTCTCTGTTTGCTTTTCTATGAGTATGTTTGCCATTCTCTGTTTGTTTTTCTATGAGTATGTTTGTCGGTCTCGGTTTGTTTTTCTATGAGTATGTTTGTCGTTCTCTGTTTGTTTTTCTATGAGTATGTTTGTCGTTCTCTGTTTGTTTTTCTATTAGTATGTTAGTCATTCTCTGTTTGTTTTTCTATTAGTATGTTTGTCGTTCTCTGTTTGTTTTTCTATGAGTATGTTTGTCGTTCTCTGTTTGTTTTTCTATTAGTATGTTTGTCGTTCTCTGTTAGTTTTACTATTAGTATGTTTGTCGTTCTCTGTTTGTTTTTCTATGAGTATGTTTGTCGTTCTCTGTTTGTTTTTCTATTAGTATGTTTGTCGTTCTCTGTTAGTTTTACTATTAGTATGTTTGTCGTTCTCTATTTGTTTTTCTATGAGTATGTTTGTCGTTCTCTGTTTGTTTTTCTAGTAGTATGTTTGTCGTTCTCTGTTAGTTTTACTATTAGTATGTTTGTCGTTCTCTGTTTGTTTTTCTATTAGTATGTTTGTCGTTCTCTGTTTGTTTTTCTATAAGTATGTTTGTCGTTCTCTGTTTGTTTTTCTATTAGTATGTTTGTCGTTCTCTGTTTGTTTTTCTATAAGTATGTTTGTCGTGCTCTGTTTGTTTTTCTATAACTATGTTTGTCGTTCTCTGTTTGTTTTTCTATTAGTATGTTTGTCGTTCTCTGTTTGTTTTTCTATAAGTATGTTTGTCGTTCTCTGTTTGTTTTTCTATTAGTATGTTAGTCATTCTCTGTTTGTTTTTCTATAAGTATGTTTGTCGTTCTCTGTTTGTTTTTCTATAAGTATGTTTGTCGTTCTCTGTTTGTTTTTCTATTAGTATGTTTGTCATTCTCTGTTTGTTTTTCTATAAGTATGTTTGTCATTCTCTGTTTGTTTTTCTATAAGTATGTTTGTCGTTCTCTGTTTTTTTTTCTATAAGTATGTTTGTCGTTCTCTGTTTGTTTTACTATTAGTATGTTTGTCATTCTCTGTTTGTTTTTCTATGAGTATGTTTGTCGTTCTCTGTTTGTTTTTCTATAAGTATGTTTGTCGTTCTCTGTTTGTTTTTCTATAAGTATGTTTGTCGTTCTCTGTTTGTTTTTCTATGAGTATGTTTGTCGTTCTCTGTTTTTCTGAGTATGTTTGTCGTTCTCTGTTTGTTTTTCTATTAGTATGTTTGTCGTTCTCTGTTTGTTTTTCTATGAGTATGTTTGTCATTCTCTGTTTGTTTTTCTATGAGTATGTTTGTCGTTCTCTGTTTGTTTTTCTATAAGTATGTTTGTCGTTCTCTGTTTGTTTTTCTATTAGTATGTTTGTCGTTCTCTGTTTGCTTTTCTATGAGTATGTTTGTCATTCTCTGTTTGTTTTTCTATGAGTATGTTTGTCATTCTCTGTTTGTTTTTCTATGAGTATGTTTGTCGTTCTCTGTTTGCTTTTCTATGAGTATGTTTGTCATTCTCTGTTTGTTTTTCTATTAGTATGTTTGTCGTTCTCTGTTTGCTTTTCTATGAGTATGTTTGTCGTTCTCTGTTTGTTTTTCTATGAGTATGTTTGTCGTTCTCTGTTTGTTTTTCTATTAGTATGTTTGTCGTTCTCTGTTTGTTTTTCTATGAGTATGTTTGTCATTCTCTGTTTGTTTTTCTATGAGTATGTTTGTCGTTCTCTGTTTGTTTTTCTATAAGTATGTTTGTCGTTCTCTGTGAGTTTTTCTATTAGTATGTTTGTCGTTCTCTGTTTGCTTTTCTATGAGTATGTTTGTCATTCTCTGTTTGTTTTTCTATGAGTATGTTTGTCGGTCTCGGTTTGTTTTTCTATGAGTATGTTTGTCGTTCTCTGTTTGTTTTTCTATGAGTATGTTTGTCGTTCTCTGTTTGTTTTTCTATTAGTATGTTAGTCATTCTCTGTTTGTTTTTCTATGAGTATGTTTGTCGTTCTCTGTTTGTTTTTCTATTAGTATGTTTGTCGTTCTCTGTTTGTCTTTCTATGAGTATGTTTGTCGTTCTCTGTTTGTTTTTCTATAAGTATGTTTGTCGTTCTCTGTTTGTTTTTCTATTAGTATGTTTGTCGTTCTCTGTTTGTTTTTCTATAAGTATGTTTGTCGTGCTCTGTTTGTTTTTCTATAAGTATGTTTGTCGTTCTCTGTTTGTTTTTCTATTAGTATGTTTGTCGTTCTCTGTTTGTTTTTCTATAAGTATGTTTGTCGTTCTCTGTTTGTTTTTCTATTAGTATGTTTGTCGTTCTCTGTTTGTTTTTCTATAAGTATGTTTGTCGTTCTCTGTTTGTTTTTCTATAAGTATGTTTGTCGTTCTCTGTTTGTTTTTCTATTAGTATGTTTGTCATTCTCTGTTTGTTTTTCTATAAGTATGTTTGTCATTCTCTGTTTGTTTTTCTATAAGTATGTTTGTCGTTCTCTGTTTGTTTTTCTATAAGTATGTTTGTCGTTCTCTGTTTGTTTTACTATTAGTATGTTTGTCGTTCTCTGTTTGTTTTTCTATGAGTATGTTTGTCGTTCTCTGTTTGTTTTTCTATAAGTATGTTTGTCGTTCTCTGTTTGTTTTTCTATGAGTATGTTTGTCGTTCTCTGTTTGTTTTTCTATAAGTATGTTTGTCGTTCTCTGTTTGTTTTTCTATGAGTATGTTTGTCGTTCTCTGTTTTTCTATGAGTATGTTTGTCGTTCTCTGTGAGTTTTTCTATTAGTATGTTTGTCGTTCTCTGTTTGCTTTTCTATGAGTATGTTTGTCATTCTCTGTTTGTTTTTCTATGAGTATGTTTGTCGGTCTCGGTTTGTTTTTCTATGAGTATGTTTGTCGTTCTCTGTTTGTTTTTCTATGAGTATGTTTGTCGTTCTCTGTTTGTTTTTCTATTAGTATGTTAGTCATTCTCTGTTTGTTTTTCTATTAGTATGTTTGTCGTTCTCTGTTTGTTTTTCTATGAGTATGTTTGTCGTTCTCTGTTTGTTTTTCTATTAGTATGTTTGTCGTTCTCTGTTAGTTTTACTATTAGTATGTTTGTCGTTCTCTGTTTGTTTTTCTATGAGTATGTTTGTCGTTCTCTGTTTGTTTTTCTATTAGTATGTTTGTCGTTCTCTGTTAGTTTTACTATTAGTATGTTTGTCGTTCTCTATTTGTTTTTCTATGAGTATGTTTGTCGTTCTCTGTTTGTTTTTCTAGTAGTATGTTTGTCGTTCTCTGTTAGTTTTACTATTAGTATGTTTGTCGTTCTCTGTTTGTTTTTCTATTAGTATGTTTGTCGTTCTCTGTTTGTTTTTCTATAAGTATGTTTGTCGTTCTCTGTTTGTTTTTCTATTAGTATGTTTGTCGTTCTCTGTTTGTTTTTCTATAAGTATGTTTGTCGTGCTCTGTTTGTTTTTCTATAACTATGTTTGTCGTTCTCTGTTTGTTTTTCTATTAGTATGTTTGTCGTTCTCTGTTTGTTTTTCTATAAGTATGTTTGTCGTTCTCTGTTTGTTTTTCTATTAGTATGTTAGTCATTCTCTGTTTGTTTTTCTATAAGTATGTTTGTCGTTCTCTGTTTGTTTTTCTATAAGTATGTTTGTCGTTCTCTGTTTGTTTTTCTATTAGTATGTTTGTCATTCTCTGTTTGTTTTTCTATAAGTATGTTTGTCATTCTCTGTTTGTTTTTCTATAAGTATGTTTGTCGTTCTCTGGTTTTTTTTCTATAAGTATGTTTGTCGTTCTCTGTTTGTTTTACTATTAGTATGTTTGTCATTCTCTGTTTGTTTTTCTATGAGTATGTTTGTCGTTCTCTGTTTGTTTTTCTATAAGTATGTTTGTCGTTCTCTGTTTGTTTTTCTATAAGTATGTTTGTCGTTCTCTGTTTGTTTTTCTATGAGTATGTTTGTCGTTCTCTGTTTTTCTGAGTATGTTTGTCGTTCTCTGTTTGTTTTTCTATTAGTATGTTTGTCGTTCTCTGTTTGTTTTTCTATGAGTATGTTTGTCATTCTCTGTTTGTTTTTCTATGAGTATGTTTGTCGTTCTCTGTTTGTTTTTCTATAAGTATGTTTGTCGTTCTCTGTTTGTTTTTCTATTAGTATGTTTGTCGTTCTCTGTTTGCTTTTCTATGAGTATGTTTGTCATTCTCTGTTTGTTTTTCTATGAGTATGTTTGTCATTCTCTGTTTGCTTTTCTATGAGTATGTTTGTCATTCTCTGTTTGTTTTTCTATTAGTATGTTTGTCGTTCTCTGTTTGCTTTTCTATGAGTATGTTTGTCGTTCTCTGTTTGTTTTTCTATGAGTATGTTTGTCGTTCTCTGTTTGTTTTTCTATTAGTATGTTTGTCGTTCTCTGTTTGTTTTTCTATGAGTATGTTTGTCATTCTCTGTTTGTTTTTCTATGAGTATGTTTGTCGTTCTCTGTTTGTTTTTCTATAAGTATGTTTGTCGTTCTCTGTGAGTTTTTCTATTAGTATGTTTGTCGTTCTCTGTTTGCTTTTCTATGAGTATGTTTGTCATTCTCTGTTTGTTTTTCTATGAGTATGTTTGTCGGTCTCGGTTTGTTTTTCTAGGAGTATGTTTGTCGTTCTCTGTTTGTTTTTCTAGGAGTATGTTTGTCGTTCTCTGTTTGTTTTTCTATTAGTATGTTAGTCATTCTCTGTTTGTTTTTCTATGAGTATGTTTGTCGTTCTCTGTTTGTTTTTCTATAAGTATGTTTGTCGTTCTCTGTTTGTTTTTCTATAAGTATGTTTGTCGTTCTCTGGGGTTTTTTCTATGAGTATGTTTGTCGTTCTCTGTTTGTTTTTCTATAAGTATGTTTGTCGTTCTCTGTTTGTTTTTCTATTCGTATGTTTGTCGTTCTCTGTTTGTTTTTCTATAAGTATGTTTGTCGTTCTCTGTTTGTTTTTCTATTAGTATGTTTGTCGTTCTCTGTTTGTTTTTCTATAAGTATGTTTGTCGTTCTCTGTTTGTTTTTCTATAAGTATGTTTGTCGTTCTCTGTTTGTTTTTCTATTAGTATGTTTGTCGTTCTCTGTTTGTTTTTCTATAAGTATGTTTGTCGTTCTCTGTTTGTTTTTCTATTAGTATGTTTGTCGTTCTCTGTTTGTTTTTCTATTAGTATGTTTGTCGTTCTCTGTTTGTTTTTCTATAAGTATGTTTGTCATTCTCTGGGTTTTTTTCTATTAGTATGTTTGTCGTTCTCTGTTTGTTTTTCTATAAGTATGTTTGTCGTTCTCCGTTTGTTTTTCTATTAGTATGTTTGTCGTTCTCTGTTTGTTTTTCTATAAGTATGTTTGTCATTCTCTGTTTGTTTTTCTATAAGTATGTTTGTCGTTCTCTGTTTGTTTTTCTATAAGTATGTTTGTCGTTCTCTGTTTGTTTTACTATTAGTATGTTTGTCATTCTCTGTTTGTTTTTCTATGAGTATGTTTGTCGTTCTCTGTTTGTTTTACTATTAGTATGTTTGTCATTCTCTGTTTGTTTTTCTATGAGTATGTTTGTCATTCTCTGTTTGTTTTTCTATAAGTATGTTTGTCGTTCTCTGTTTGTTTTTCTATAAGTATGTTTGTCGTTCTCTGTTTGTTTTACTATTAGTATGTTTGTCATTCTCTGTTTGTTTTTCTATGAGTATGTTTGTCATTCTCTGTTTGTTTTTCTATAAGTATGTTTGTCGTTCTCTGTTTGTTTTTCTATAAGTATGTTTGTCGTTCTCTGTTTGTTTTTCTATTAGTATGTTTGTCGTTCTCTGTTTGTTTTTCTATAAGTATGTTTGTCGTTCTCTGGGTTTTTTTCTATGAGTATGTTTGTCGTTCTCTGTTTGTTTTTCTATAAGTATGTTTGTCGTTCTCTGTTTGTTTTTCTATTAGTATGTTTGTCGTTCTCTGTTTGTTTTTCTATTAGTATGTTTGTCGTTCTCTGTTTGTTTTTCTATAAGTATGTTTGTCGTTCTCTGTTTGTTTTTCTATTAGTATGTTTGTCGTTCTCTGTTTGTTTTTCTATAAGTATGTTTGTCGTTCTCCGTTTGTTTTTCTATTAGTATGTTTGTCGTTCTCTGTTTGTTTTTCTATAAGTATGTTTGTCGTTCTCTGTTTGTTTTTCTATAAGTATGTTTGTCGTTCTCTGTTTGTTTTTCTATTAGTATGTTTGTCGTTCTCTGTTTGTTTTTCTATTAGTATGTTTGTCGTTCTCTGTTTGTTTTTCTATTAGTATGTTTGTCGTTCTCTGTTTGTTTTTCTATGAGTATGTTTGTCGTTCTCTGTTTGTTTTTCTATTAGTATGTTTGTCGCTCTCTGTTAGTTTTACTATTAGTATGTTTGTCGTTCTCTGTTTGTTTTTCTATGAGTATGTTTGTCCTTCTCTGTTTGTTTTTCTATTAGTATGTTTGTCGTTCTCTGTTAGTTTTACTATTAGTATGTTTGTCGTTCTCTATTTGTTTTTCTATGAGTATGTTTGTCGTTCTCTGTTTGTTTTTCTATTAGTATGTTTGTCGTGCTCTGTTTGTTTTTCTATAAGTATGTTTGTCGTTCTCTGTTTGTTTTTCTATTAGTATGTTTGTCGTTCTCTGTTTGTTTTTCTATAAGTATGTTTGTCGTTCTCTGTTTGTTTTTCTATTAGTATGTTTGTCGTTCTCTGTTTGTTTTTCTATGAGTATGTTTGTCGTTCTCTGTTTGTTTTTCTATAAGTATGTTTGTCGTTCTCTGTTTGTTTTTCTATAAGTATGTTTGTCGTTCTCTGTTTGTTTTTCTATAAGTATGTTTGTCGTTCTCTGTTTGTTTTTCTATAAGTATGTTTGTCGTTCTCTGTTTGTTTTTCTATTAGTATGTTTGTCGTTCTCTGTTTGTTTTTCTATAAGTATGTTTGTCG
Source organism: Chaetoderma sp. LZ-2023a (assembly GCA_034401795.1). NCBI lineage: Eukaryota > Metazoa > Mollusca > Caudofoveata > Chaetodermatida > Chaetodermatidae > Chaetoderma > Chaetoderma sp. LZ-2023a. The sequence goes on along the minus strand of CM067370.1, from coordinate 35,390,158 downwards.
TTCTCTGTTTGTTTTTCTATTCGTATGTTTGTCGTTCTCTGTTTGTTTTTCTATAAGTATGTTTGTCGTTCTCTGTTTGCTTTTCTATGAGTATGTTTGTCATTCTCTGTTTGTTTTTCTATGAGTATGTTTGTCGGTCTCGGTTTGTTTTTCTATGAGTATGTTTGTCGTTCTCTGTTTGTTTTTCTATGAGTATGTTTGTCGTTCTCTGTTTGTTTTTCTATTAGTATGTTAGTCATTCTCTGTTTGTTTTTCTATGAGTATGTTTGTCGTTCTCTGTTTGTTTTTCTATAAGTATGTTTGTCGTTCTCTGTTTGTTTTTCTATAAGTATGTTTGTCGTTCTCTGGGTTTTTTTCTATGAGTATGTTTGTCGTTCTCTGTTTGTTTTTCTATAAGTATGTTTGTCGTTCTCTGTTTGTTTTTCTATTCGTATGTTTGTCGTTCTCTGTTTGTTTTTCTATAAGTATGTTTGTCGTTCTCTGTTTGTTTTTCTATTAGTATGTTTGTCGTTCTCTGTTTGTTTTTCTATAAGTATGTTTGTCGTTCTCTGTTTGTTTTTCTATAAGTATGTTTGTCGTTCTCTGTTTGTTTTTCTATTAGTATGTTTGTCGTTCTCTGTTTGTTTTTCTATAAGTATGTTTGTCGTTCTCTGTTTGTTTTTCTATTAGTATGTTTGTCGTTCTCTGTTTGTTTTTCTATTAGTATGTTTGTCGTTCTCTGTTTGTTTTTCTATAAGTATGTTTGTCATTCTCTGGGTTTTTTTCTATTAGTATGTTTGTCGTTCTCTGTTTGTTTTTCTATAAGTATGTTTGTCGTTCTCCGTTTGTTTTTCTATTAGTATGTTTGTCGTTCTCTGTTTGTTTTTCTATAAGTATGTTTGTCGTTCTCTGTTTGTTTTACTATTAGTATGTTTGTCATTCTCTGTTTGTTTTTCTATGAGTATGTTTGTCATTCTCTGTTTGTTTTTCTATAAGTATGTTTGTCGTTCTCTGTTTGTTTTTCTATAAGTATGTTTGTCGTTCTCTGTTTGTTTTTCTATTAGTATGTTTGTCGTTCTCTGTTTGTTTTTCTATAAGTATGTTTGTCGTTCTCTGGGTTTTTTTCTATGAGTATGTTTGTCGTTCTCTGTTTGTTTTTCTATAAGTATGTTTGTCGTTCTCTGTTTGTTTTTCTATTAGTATGTTTGTCGTTCTCTGTTTGTTTTTCTATTAGTATGTTTGTCGTTCTCTGTTTGTTTTTCTATAAGTATGTTTGTCGTTCTCTGTTTGTTTTTCTATTAGTATGTTTGTCGTTCTCTGTTTGTTTTTCTATAAGTATGTTTGTCGTTCTCCGTTTGTTTTTCTATTAGTATGTTTGTCGTTCTCTGTTTGTTTTTCTATAAGTATGTTTGTCGTTCTCTGTTTGTTTTTCTATAAGTATGTTTGTCGTTCTCTGTTTGTTTTTCTATTAGTATGTTTGTCGTTCTCTGTTTGTTTTTCTATTAGTATGTTTGTCGTTCTCTGTTTGTTTTTCTATTAGTATGTTTGTCGTTCTCTGTTTGTTTTTCTATGAGTATGTTTGTCGTTCTCTGTTTGTTTTTCTATTAGTATGTTTGTCGCTCTCTGTTAGTTTTACTATTAGTATGTTTGTCGTTCTCTGTTTGTTTTTCTATGAGTATGTTTGTCCTTCTCTGTTTGTTTTTCTATTAGTATGTTTGTCGTTCTCTGTTAGTTTTACTATTAGTATGTTTGTCGTTCTCTATTTGTTTTTCTATGAGTATGTTTGTCGTTCTCTGTTTGTTTTTCTATTAGTATGTTTGTCGTTCTCTGTTAGTTTTACTATTAGTATGTTTGTCGTTCTCTGTTTGTTTTTCTATTAGTATGTTTGTCGTTCTCTGTTTGTTTTTCTATTAGTATGTTTGTCGTGCTCTGTTTGTTTTTCTATAAGTATGTTTGTCGTTCTCTGTTTGTTTTTCTATTAGTATGTTTGTCGTTCTCTGTTTGTTTTTCTATTAGTATGTTTGTCGTTCTCTGTTAGTTTTACTATTAGTATGTTTGTCGTTCTCTGTTTGTTTTTCTATTAGTATGTTTGTCGTTCTCTGTTTGTTTTTCTATTAGTATGTTTGTCGTTCTCTGTTTGTTTTTCTATTAGTATGTTTGTCGTTCTCTGTTTGTTTTTCTATAAGTATGTTTGTCGTTCTCTGTTTGTTTTTCTATTCGTATGTTTGTCGTTCTCTGTTTGTTTTTCTATTCGTATGTTTGTCGTTCTCTGTTTGTTTTTCTATAAGTATGTTTGTCGTTCTCTGTTTGTTTTTCTATTAGTATGTTAGTCATTCTCTGTTTGTTTTTCTATGAGTATGTTTGTCGTTCTCTGTTTGTTTTTCTATAAGTATGTTTGTCGTTCTCTGTTTGTTTTTCTATTAGTATGTTTGTCGTTCTCTGTTTGTTTTTCTATAAGTATGTTTGTCGTTCTCTATTTGTTTTTCTATGAGTATGTTTGTCGTTCTCTGTTTGTTTTTCTATTAGTATGTTTGTCGTTCTCTGTTAGTTTTACTATTAGTATGTTTGTCGTTCTCTGTTTGTTTTTCTATTAGTATGTTTGTCGTTCTCTGTTTGTTTTTCTATTAGTATGTTTGTCGTGCTCTGTTTGTTTTTCTATAAGTATGTTTGTCGTTCTCTGTTTGTTTTTCTATTAGTATGTTTGTCGTTCTCTGTTTGTTTTTCTATTAGTATGTTTGTCGTTCTCTGTTAGTTTTACTATTAGTATGTTTGTCGTTCTCTGTTTGTTTTTCTATTAGTATGTTTGTCGTTCTCTGTTTGTTTTTCTATTAGTATGTTTGTCGTTCTCTGTTTGTTTTTCTATTAGTATGTTTGTCGTTCTCTGTTTGTTTTTCTATAAGTATGTTTGTCGTTCTCTGTTTGTTTTTCTATTCGTATGTTTGTCGTTCTCTGTTTGTTTTTCTATTCGTATGTTTGTCGTTCTCTGTTTGTTTTTCTATAAGTATGTTTGTCGTTCTCTGTTTGTTTTTCTATTAGTATGTTAGTCATTCTCTGTTTGTTTTTCTATGAGTATGTTTGTCGTTCTCTGTTTGTTTTTCTATAAGTATGTTTGTCGTTCTCTGTTTGTTTTTCTATTAGTATGTTTGTCGTTCTCTGTTTGTTTTTCTATAAGTATGTTTGTCGTTCTCTGTTTGTTTTTCTATAAGTATGTTTGTCGTTCTCTGTTTGTTTTTCTATTAGTATGTTTGTCGTTCTCTGTTTGTTTTTCTATAAGTATGTTTGTCGTTCTCCGTTTGTTTTTCTATTAGTATGTTTGTCGTTCTCTGTTTGTTTTTCTATAAGTATGTTTGTCGTTCTCTGTTTGTTTTTCTATAAGTATGTTTGTCGTTCTCTGTTTGTTTTTCTATAAGTATGTTTGTCGTTCTCTGTTTGTTTTTCTATTAGTATGTTTGTCGTTCTCTGTTTGTTTTTCTATTAGTATGTTTGTCGTTCTCTGTTTGTTTTTCTATTAGTATGTTTGTCGTTCTCTGTTTGTTTTTCTATGAGTATGTTTGTCGTTCTCTGTTTGTTTTTCTGTTAGTATGTTTGTCGTTCTCTGTTAGTTTTACTATTAGTATGTTTGTCGTTCTCTGTTTGTTTTTCTATTAGTATGTTTGTCGTTCTCTGTTAGTTTTACTATTAGTATGTTTGTCGTTCTCTATTTGTTTTTCTATGAGTATGTTTGTCGTTCTCTGTTTGTTTTCTATTAGTATGTTTGTCGTTCTCTGTTAGTTTTACTATTAGTATGTTTGTCGTTCTCTGTTAGTTTTACTATTAGTATGTTTGTCGTTCTCTATTTGTTTTTCTATGAGTATGTTTGTCGTTCTCTGTTTGTTTTCTATTAGTATGTTTGTCGTTCTCTGTTAGTTTTACTATTAGTATGTTTGTCGTTCTCTGTTTGTTTTTCTATTAGTATGTTTGTCGTGCTCTGTTTGTTTTTCTATTAGTATGTTTGTCGTTCTCTGTTTGTTTTTCTATAAGTATGTTTGTCGTTCTCTGTTTGTTTTTCTATTAGTATGTTTGTCGTTCTCTGTTTGTTTTTCTATAAGTATGTTTGTCGTTCTCTGTTTGTTTTTCTATAAGTATGTTTGTCGTTCTCTGTTTGTTTTTCTATTAGTATGTTTGTCGTTCTCTGTTTGTTTTTCTATTAGTATGTTTGTCGTTCTCTGTTTGTTTTTCTATTAGTATGTTTGTCGTTCTCTGTTTGTTTTTCTATGAGTATGTTTGTCGTTCTCTGTTTGTTTTTCTGTTAGTATGTTTGTCGTTCTCTGTTAGTTTTACTATTAGTATGTTTGTCGTTCTCTGTTTGTTTTTCTATTAGTATGTTTGTCGTTCTCTGTTAGTTTTACTATTAGTATGTTTGTCGTTCTCTATTTGTTTTTCTATGAGTATGTTTGTCGTTCTCTGTTTGTTTTCTATTAGTATGTTTGTCGTTCTCTGTTAGTTTTACTATTAGTATGTTTGTCGTTCTCTGTTTGTTTTTCTATTAGTATGTTTGTCGTGCTCTGTTTGTTTTTCTATAAGTATGTTTGTCGTTCTCTGTTTGTTTTTCTATTAGTATGTTTGTCGTTCTCTGTTTGTTTTTCTATAAGTATGTTTGTCGTTCTCTGTTTGTTTTTCTATTAGTATGTTTGTCGTTCTCTGTTTGTTTTTCTATGAGTATGTTTGTCGTTCTCTGTTTGTTTTTCTATAAGTATGTTTGTCGTTCTCTCGGTTTTTTTCTATGAGTATGTTTGTCGTTCTCTGTTTGTTTTTCTATAAGTATGTTTGTCGTTCTCTGTTTGTTTTTCTATTAGTATGTTTGTCGTTCTCTGTTTGTTTTTCTATAAGTATGTTTGTCGTTCTCTGTTTGTTTTTCTATTCGTATGTTTGTCGTTCTCTGTTTGTTTTTCTATAAGTATGTTTGTCGTTCTCTGTTTGTTTTTCTATTAGTATGTTTGTCGTTCTCTGTTTGTTTTTCTATAAGTATGTTTGTCGTTCTCCGTTTGTTTTTCTATTAGTATGTTTGTCGTTCTCTGTTTGTTTTTCTATAAGTATGTTTGTCGTTTTCTGTTTGTTTTTCTATTAGTATGTTTGTTGTTCTCTGTTTGTTTTTCTATAAGTATGTTTGTCGTTCTCTGTTTGTTTTTCTATTAGTATGTTTGTCGTTCTCTGTTTGTTTTTCTATTAGTATGTTTGTCGTTCTCTGTTTGTTTTTCTATAAGTATGTTTGTCGTTTTCTGTTTGTTTTTCTATTAGTATGTTTGTCGTTCTCTGTTTGTTTTTCTATTAGTATGTTTGTCGTTCTCTGTTTGTTTTTCTATTAGTATGTTTGTCGTTCTCTGTTTGTTTTTCTATTAGTATGTTTGTCGTTCTCTGTTTGTTTTTCTATTAGTATGTTTGTCGTTCTCTGTTTGTTTTTCTATTAGTATGTTTGTCGTTCTCTGTTTGTTTTTCTATAAGTATGTTTGTCGTTTTCTGTTTGTTTTTCTATTAGTATGTTTGTCGTTCTCTGTTTGTTTTTCTATAAGTATGTTTGTCGTTCTCTGTTTGTTTTTCTATTAGCATGTTTGTCGTTCTCTGTTTGTTTTTCTATTAGTATGTTTGTCGTTCTCTGTTTGTTTTTCTATAAGTATGTTTGTCGTTCTCTGTTTGTTTTTCTATTAGTATGTTTGTCGTTCTCTGTTTGTTTTTCTATTAGTATGTTTGTCGTTCTCTGTTTGTCTTTCTATGAGTATGTTTGTCGTTCTCTGTTTGTTTTTCTATAAGTATGTTTGTCGTTCTCTGTTTGTTTTTCTATTAGTATGTTTGTCGTTCTCTGTTTGTTTTTCTATAAGTATGTTTGTCATTCTCTGTTTGTTTTTCTATAAGTATGTTTGTCGTTCTCTGTTTGTTTTTCTATTAGTATGTTTGTCGTTCTCTGTTTGTTTTTCTATTAGTATGTTTGTCGTTCTCTGTTTGTTTTTCTATTAGTATGTTTGTCGTTCTCTGTTTGTTTTTCTATGAGTATGTTTGTCGTTCTCTGTTTGTTTTTCTATAAGTATGTTTGTCGTTCTCTGTTTGTTTTTCTATTAGTATGTTTGTCGTTCTCTGTTTGTTTTTCTATAAGTATGTTTGTCATTCTCTGTTTGTTTTTCTATAAGTATGTTTGTCGTTCTCTGTTTGTTTTTCTATTAGTATGTTTGTCGTTCTCTGTTTGTTTTTCTATTAGTATGTTTGTCGTTCTCTGTTTGTTTTTCTATTAGTATGTTTGTCGCTCTCTGTTTGTTTTTCTATGAGTATGTTTGTCGTTCTCTGTTTGTTTTTCTATTAGTATGTTTGTCGTTCTCTGTTAGTTTTACTATTAGTATGTTTGTCGTTCTCTGTTTGTTTTTCTATGAGTATGTTTGTGGTTCTCTGTTTGTTTTTCTATTAGTATGTTTGTCGTTCTCTGTTAGTTTTACTATTAGTATGTTTGTCGTTCTCTATTTGTTTTTCTATGAGTATGTTTGTCGTTCTCTGTTTGTTTTTCTATTAGTATGTTTGTCGTTCTCTGTTAGTTTTACTATTAGTATGTTTGTCGTTCTCTGTTTGTTTTTCTATTAGTATGTTTGTCGTTCTCTGTTTGTTTTTCTATAAGTATGTTTGTCGTTCTCTGTTTGTTTTTCTATTAGTATGTTTGTCGTGCTCTGTTTGATTTTCTATAAGTATGTTTGTCGTTCTCTGTTTGTTTTTCTATTAGTATGTTTGTCGTTCTCTGTTTGTTTTTCTATAAGTATGTTTGTCGTTCTCTGTTTGTTTTTCTATTAGTATGTTTGTCGTTCTCTGTTTGTTTTTCTATAAGTATGTTTGTCATTCTCTGTTTGTTTTTCTATAAGTATGTTTGTCGTTCTCTGTTTGTTTTTCTATAAGTATGTTTGTCGTTCTCTGTTTGTTTTACTATTAGTATGTTTGTCATTCTCTGTTTGTTTTTCTATGAGTATGTTTGTCGTTCTCTGTTTGTTTTTCTATAAGTATGTTTGTCGTTCTCTGTTTGTTTTTCTATAAGTATGTTTGTCGTTCTCTGTTTGTTTTTCTATGAGTATGTTTGTCGTTCTCTGTTTTTCTATGAGTATGTTTGTCGTTCTCTGTGAGTTTTTCTATTAGTATGTTTCTCGTTCTCTGTTTGCTTTTCTATGAGTATGTTTGTCGGTCTCGGTTTGTTTTTCTATGAGTATGTTTGTCGTTCTCTGTTTGTTTTTCTATGAGTATGTTTGTCATTCTCTGTTTGTTTTTCTATTGGTATGTTTGTCGTTCTTTGTTTGTTTTTCTATGAGTATGTTTGTCATTCTCCGTTTGCTTTTCTGTGAGTATGTTTGTCATTCTCCGTTTGCTTTTCTGTGAGTTTGTTTGTCTTTCTCCATTTACTTATTTGTGAGTTTGTTGTTCTCTGTTTGTTTTTCTATGCATAAGTTTGTCCTTCTCAGTTTGCTTTTCTGTGAGTATGTTGGTTGCTCTGCGTTTGGTTTTCTGTGAGTATATTGGTCGTTCTCTGTTTGTTTTCTATGAATATGTTGGTCGTTCTCTGTTTGTTTTTCTATGAGTATGTTTGTCGTTCTCTGTTTGTTTTTCTATTAGTATGTTTGTCGTGCTCTGTTTGTTTTTCTATTAGTTTCTTTGTCGTTCACTGTTTGTTTTTCTATGAGTATGTTTGTCGTTCTCTGTTTGTTTTTCTATAAGTATGTTTGTCATTCTCTGTTTGTTTTTCTATAAGTATGTTTGTCGTTCTCTGTTTGTTTTTCTATAATTATGTTTGTCGTTCTCTGTTTGTTTTTCTATTAGTATGTTTGTCATTCTCTGTTTGTTTTTCTATGAGTATGTTTGTCGTTCTCTGTTTGTTTTTCTATAAGTATGTTTGTCGTTCTCTGTTTGTTTTTCTATAAGCATGTTTGTCGTTCTCTGTTTGTTTTTCTATGAGTATGTGTGTCGTTCTCTGTTTTTCTATGAGTATGTTTGTCGTTCTCTGTTTGTTTTTCTATTAGTATGTTTGTCGTTCTCTGTTTGTTTTTCTATGAGTATGTTTGTCGTTCTCTGTTTGTTTTTCTATGAGTATGTTTGTCGTTCTCGGTTTGTTTTTCTATGAGTATGTTTGTCGTTCTCTGTTTGTTTTTCTATGAGTATGTTCGTCACTCTCTGTTTGTTTTTCTATTGGTATGTTTGTCGTTCTTTGTTTGTTTTTCTATGAGTATGTTTGTCATTCTCCGTTTGCTTTTCTGTGAGTATGTTTGTCATTCTCCGTTTGCTTTTCTGTGAGTATGTTTATCTTTCTCCATTTACTTTTTTGTGAGTGTTTGTTGTTCTCTGTTTGTTTTTCTATGCATATGTTTGTCCTTCGCCGTTTGGTTTTCTGTGAGTATGTTGGTTGCTCTGCGTTTGGTTTTCTGTGAGTATGTTTGTCGTTCTCTGTTTGTTTTCTATGAATTTGTTGGTCGTTCTCTGTTTGTTTTTCTATGAGTATGTTTGTCGTTCTCTGTTTGTTTTTCTATTAGTATGTTTGTCGTGCTCTGTTTGTTTTTCTATTAGTATGTTTGTCGTTCTCTGTTTGTTTTTCTATGAGTATGTTTGTTGTTCTCTGTTTGTTTTTCTATGAGTATGTTTGTCGTTCTCTGTTTGTTTTTCTATTAGTATGTTTGTCGTTCTCTGTTTGTTTTTCTATTAGTATGTTTGTCGTTCTCTGTTTGTTTTTCTATGAGTATGTTTGTCGTTCTCTGTTTGTTTTTCTATGAGTATGTTTGTCGTTCTCTGTTTGTTTTTCTATTAGTATGTTTGTCGTTCTCTGTTTGTTTTTCTATTAGTATGTTTGTCGTTCTCTGTTTGTTTTTCTATAAGTATGTTTGTCGTTCTCTGTTTGTTTTTCTATTGGTATGTTTGTCGTTCTTTGTTTGTTTTTCTATGAGTATCTTTGTCATTCTCCGTTTGTTTTTCTGTGAGTATGTTTGTCATTCTCCGTTTGCTTTTCTATGAGTATGTTTGTCTTTCTCCATTTACTTTTTTGTGAGTGTTTGTTGTTCTCTGTTTGTTTTTCTATGCATATGTTTGTCCTTCTCCGTTTGCTTTTCTGTGAGTATGTTGGTTGCTCTGCGTTTGGTTTTCTGTGAGTATGTTCGTCGTTCTCTGTTTGTTTTCTATGAATATGTTGGTCGTTCTCTGTTTGTTTTTCTATTAGTATGTTTGTCGTGCTCTGTTTGTTTTTCTATTAGTTTCTTTGTCGTTCTCTGTTTGTTTTTCTATGAGTATGTTTGTCGGTCTCTGTTTGTTTTTCTATGAGTATGTTTGTCGTTCTCTGTTTGTTTTTCTATGAGTATGTTAGTCGTTCTCTGTTTGTTTTTCTATGAGTATGTTTGTCGTTCTCTGTTTGTTTTTCTATAAGTATGTTTGTCGTTCTCTGATTGTTTTTCTATTAGTATGTTTGTCGTTCCCTGTTTGTTTTTCTATTAGTATGTTTGTCGTTCTCTGTTTGTTTTTCTATTAGTATGTTTGTCGTTCCCTGTTTGTTTTTCTATTACTATGTTTGTCGTTCTCTGTTTGTTTTTCTATGAGTATGTTTGTCGTTCTCTGTTTGTTTTTCTATTAGTATGTTTGTCGTTCTCTGTTTGTTTTTCTATAAGTATGTTTGTCGTTCTCTGTTTGTTTTTCTATGAGTATGTTTGTCGTTCTCTGTTTGTTTTTCTATGAGTATGTTTGTCGTTCTCTGTTTGTTTTTCTATAAGTATGTTTGTCGTTCTCTGTTTGTTTTTCTATTAGTATGTTTGTCGTTCTCTGTTTGTTTTTCTATTAGTATGTTTGTCGTTCTCTGTTTGTTTTTCTATAAGTATGTTTGTCGTTCGCTGTTTGTTTTTCTATTAGTATGTTTGTCGTTCTCCGTTTGTTTTTCTATAAGTATGTTTGTCGTTCTCCGTTTGTTTTTCTATTAGTATGTTTGTCGTTCTCTGTTTGTTTTTCTATTAGTATGTTTGTCGTTCTCTGTTTGTTTTTCTATTAGTATGTTTGTCGTTCTCTGTTTGTTTTTCTATGAGTATGTTTGTCGTTCTCTGTTTGTTTTTCTATTAGTATGTTTGTCGTTCTCTGTTTGTTTTTCTATAAGTATGTTTGTCGTTCTCAATTAGATTTACTATTAGTATGTTTGTCGTTCTCTGTTTGTTTTTCTATAAGTATGTTTGTCGTTCTCTGTTTGTTTTTCTATTAGTATGTTTGTCGTGCTCTGTTAGTTTTTCTATTAGTATGTTTGTCGTTCCCTGTTTGTTTTTCTATTACTATGTTTGTCGTTCTCTGTTTGTTTTTCTATGAGTATGTTTGTCGTTCTCTGTTTGTTTTTCTATTAGTATGTTTGTCGTTCTCTGTTTGTTTTTCTATAAGTATGTTTGTCGTTCTCTGTTTGTTTTTCTATGAGTATGTTTGTCGTTCTCTGTTAGTTTTTCTATTAGTATGTTTGTCGTTCTCTGTTAGTTTTACTATTAGTATGTTTGTCGTTCTCTGTTTGTTTTTCTATAAGTATGTTTGTCGTTCTCTGTTTGTTTTTCTATGAGTATGTTTGTCGTTCTCTGTTAGTTTTTCTATTAGTATGTTTGTCGTTCTCTGTTAGTTTTACTATTAGTATGTTTGTCGTTCTCTGTTTGTTTTTCTATAAGTATGTTTGTCGTTCTCTGTTTGTTTTTCTATTAGTATGTTTGTCGTGCTCTGTTAGTTTTTCTATTAGTATGTTTGTCGTTCTCTGTTTGTTTTTCTATAAGTATGTTTGTTGTTCTCTGTTTGCTTTTCTATAAGTATGTTTGTCGTTCTCTGTTAGTTTTTCTATTAGTATGTTTGTCGTTCTCTGTTAGTTTTACTATTAGTATGTTTGTCGTTCTCTGTTTGTTTTTCTATAAGTATGTTTGTCGTTCTCTGTTTGTTTTTCTATTAGTATGTTTGTCGTGCTCTGTTAGTTTTTCTATTAGTATGTTTGTCGTTCTCTGTTTGTTTTTCTATAAGTATGTTTGTTGTTCTCTGTTTGCTTTTCTATAAGTATGTTTGTCGTTCTCTGTTTGCTTTTCTATAAGTATGTTTGTCATTCTCTGTTTGTTTTTCTATTGGTATGTTTGTGGTTCTCTGTTTGTTTTTCTATTAGTATGTTTGTCGTGCTCTGTTTGATTTTCTATAAGTATGTTTGTCGTGCTCTGTTTGTTTTTCTATAAGTATGTTTGTCATGCTCTGTTTGTTTTTCTATGAGTATGTTTGTCGTTCTCTGTTTGTTTTTCTATTAGTATGTTTGTCGTTCTCTGTTTGTTTTTCTATTAGTATGTTTGTCGTGCTCTGTTTGTTTTTGTATTAGTATGTTTGTCGTTCTCTGTTTGTTTTTCTATGAGTATGTTTGTCGTGCTCTGTTTGTTTTTCTATTGGTATGTTTGTCGTTCTCTGTTTGTTTTTCTATTAGTATGTTTGTCGTGCTCTGTTTGATTTTCTATAAGTATGTTTGTCGTGCTCTGTTTGTTTTTCTATAAGTATGTTTGTCATGCTCTGTTTGTTTTTCTATGAGTATGTTTGTCGTTCTCTGTTTGTTTTTCTATTAGTATGTTTGTCGTTCTCTGTTTGTTTTTCTATTAGTATGTTTGTCGTGCTCTGTTTGTTTTTGTATTAGTATGTTTGTCGTTCTCTGTTTGTTTTTCTATGAGTATGTTTGTCGTGCTCTGTTTGATTTTCTATAAGTATGTTTGTCGTTCTCTGTTTGTTTTTCTATAAGTATGTTTGTCGTTCTCTGTTTGTTTTTCTATTAGTATGTTTGTCGTTCTCTGTTTGTTTTTCTATGAGTATGTTTGTCGTTCTCTGTTTGTTTTTCTATTAGTATGTTTGTCGTTCTCTGTTTGTTTTTCTATTAGTATGTTTGTCATTCTCTGTTTGTTTTTCTATTAGTATGTTTGTCGTTCTCTGTTTGTTTTTCTATAAGTATGTTTGTTGTTCTCTGTTTGCTTTTCTATAAGTATGTTTGTCGTTCTCTGTTTGCTTTTCTATAAGTATGTTTGTCGTTCTCTGTTTGTTTTTCTATTGGTATGTTTGTCGTTCTCTGTTTGTTTTTCTATAAGTATGTTTGTCGTTCTCTGTTTGTTTTTCTATTGGTATGTTTGTCGTTCTTTGTTTGTTTTTCTATGAGTATCTTTGTCATTCTCCGTTTGTTTTTCTGTGAGTATGTTTGTCATTCTCCGTTTGCTTTTCTATGAGTATGTTTGTCTTTCTCCATTTACTTTTTTGTGAGTGTTTGTTGTTCTCTGTTTGTTTTTCTATGCATATGTTTGTCCTTCTCCGTTTGCTTTTCTGTGAGTATGTTGGTTGCTCTGCGTTTGGTTTTCTGTGAGTATGTTTGTCGTTCTCTGTTTGTTTTTCTATTAGTATGTTTGTCGTGCTCTGTTTGATTTTCTATAAGTATGTTTGTCGTGCTCTGTTTGTTTTTCTATAAGTATGTTTGTCATGCTCTGTTTGTTTTTCTATGAGTATGTTTGTCGTTCTCTGTTTGTTTTTCTATTAGTATGTTTGTCGTTCTCTGTTTGTTTTTCTATTAGTATGTTTGTCGTGCTCTGTTTGTTTTTGTATTAGTATGTTTGTCGTTCTCTGTTTGTTTTTCTATGAGTATGTTTGTCGTGCTCTGTTTGATTTTCTATAAGTATGTTTGTCGTTCTCTGTTTGTTTTTCTATAAGTATGTTTGTCGTTCTCTGTTTGTTTTTCTATTAGTATGTTTGTCGTTCTCTGTTTGTTTTTCTATGAGTATGTTTGTCGTTCTCTGTTTGTTTTTCTATTAGTATGTTTGTCGTTCTCTGTTTGTTTTTCTATTAGTATGTTTGTCATTCTCTGTTTGTTTTTCTATTAGTATGTTTGTCGTTCTCTGTTTGTTTTTCTATAAGAATGTTTGTTGTTCTCTGTTTGTTTTTCTATGAGTATGTTTGTCGTTCTCTGTTTGTTTTTCTATAAGTATGTTTGTCGTTCTCTGTTTGTTTTTCTATGCATATGTTTGTCCTTCTCCGTTTGCTTTTCTGTGAGTATGTTGGTTGCTCTGCGTTTGGTTTTCTGTGAGTATGTTGGTCGTTCTCTGTTTGTTTTCTATGAATATGTTGGTCGGTCTCTGTTTGTTTTTCTATTAGTATGTTTGTCGTGCTCTGTTTGTTTTTCTATTAGTTTCTTTGTCGTTCTCTGTTTGTTTTTCTATGAGTATGTTTGTCGGTCTCTGTTTGTTTTTCTATGAGTATGTTAGTCGTTCTCTGTTTGTTTTTCTGTGAGTATGTTTGTCGTTCTCTGTTTGTTTTTCTATAAGTATGTTTGTCGTTCTCTGATTGTTTTTCTATTAGTATGTTTGTCGTTCCCTGTTTGTTTTTCTATTAGTATTTTTTTTTCGTTCTCTGTTTGTTTTTCTATTAGTATGTTTGTCGTTCCCTGTTTGTTTTTCTATTAGTATGTTTGTCGTTCTCTGTTTGTTTTTCTATGAGTATGTTTGTCGTTCTCTGTTTGTTTTTCTATAAGTATGTTTGTCGTTCTCTGTTTGTTTTTCTATTAGTATGTTTGTCGTTCTCTGTTTGTTTTTCTATAAGTATGTTTGTCGTTCTCTGTTTGTTTTTCTATAAGTATGTTTGTCGTTCTCTGTTTGTTTTTCTATTAGTATGTTTGTCGTTCACTGTTTGTTTTTCTATGAGTATGTTTGTCGTTCTCTGTTTGTTTTTCTATTGGTATGTTTGTCGTTCTCTGTTTGTTTTTCTATGAGTATGTTTGTCATTCTCTGTTTGTTTTTCTATTAGTATGTTTGTCGTTCTCTGTTTGTTTTTCTATTAGTATGTTTGTCCTTCTCTGTTTGTTTTTCTATAAGTATGTTTGTCGTTCTCTGTTTGTTTTTCTATGATTATGTTTGTCGTTCTCTGTTTGTTTTTCTATTACTATGTTTGTCGTTCTCTGTTTGTTTTTCTATAAGTATGTTTGTCGTTCTCTGTTTGTTTTTCTATAAGTATGTTTGTCGTTCTCTGTTTGTTTTTCTATTAGTATGTTTGTCGTTCACTGTTTGTTTTTCTATGAGTATGTTTGTCGTTCTCTGTTTGTTTTTCTATTAGTATGTTTGTCGTTCTCTGTTTGTTTTTCTATGAGTATGTTTGTCATTCTCTGTTTGTTTTTCTATTAGTATGTTTGTCGTTCTCTGTTTGTTTTTCTATTAGTATGTTTGTCCTTCTCTGTTTGTTTTTCTATAAGTATGTTTGTCGTTCTCTGTTTGTTTTTCTATGATTATGTTTGTCGTTCTCTGTTTGTTTTTCTATTACTATGTTTGTCGTTCTCTGTTTGTTTTTCTATAAGTATGTTTGTCGTTCTCTGTTTGTTTTTCTATTAGTATGTTTGTCGTTCTCTGTTTGTTTTTCTATAAGTATGTTTGTCGTTCTCTGTTTGTTTTTCTATTAGTATGTTTGTCGTGCTCTGTTTGTTTTTGTATTAGTATGTTTGTCGTTCTCTGTTTGTTTTTCTATTAGTATGTTTGTCGTGCTCTGTTTGATTTTCTATAAGTATGTTTGTCGTGCTCTGTTTGTTTTTCTATAAGTATGTTTGTCATGCTCTGTTTGTTTTTCTATGAGTATGTTTGTCGTTCTCTGTTTGTTTTTCTATTAGTATGTTTGTCGTTCTCTGTTTGTTTTTCTATTAGTATGTTTGTCGTGCTCTGTTTGTTTTTGTATTAGTATGTTTGTCGTTCTCTGTTTGTTTTTCTATGAGTATGTTTGTCGTGCTCTGTTTGATTTTCTATAAGTATGTTTGTCGTTCTCTGTTTGTTTTTCTATAAGTATGTTTGTCGTTCTCTGTTTGTTTTTCTATTAGTATGTTTGTCGTTCTCTGTTTGTTTTTCTATGAGTATGTTTGTCGTTCTCTGTTTGTTTTTCTATTAGTATGTTTGTCGTTCTCTGTTTGTTTTTCTATTAGTATGTTTGTCATTCTCTGTTTGTTTTTCTATTAGTATGTTTGTCGTTCTCTGTTTGTTTTTCTATAAGAATGTTTGTTGTTCTCTGTTTGTTTTTCTATGAGTATGTTTGTCGTTCTCTGTTTGTTTTTCTATAAGTATGTTTGTCGTTCTCTGTTTGTTTTTCTATGCATATGTTTGTCCTTCTCCGTTTGCTTTTCTGTGAGTATGTTGGTTGCTCTGCGTTTGGTTTTCTGTGAGTATGTTGGTCGTTCTCTGTTTGTTTTCTATGAATATGTTGGTCGTTCTCTGTTTGTTTTTCTATTAGTATGTTTGTCGTGCTCTGTTTGTTTTTCTATTAGTTTCTTTGTCGTTCTCTGTTTGTTTTTCTATGAGTATGTTTGTCGGTCTCTGTTTGTTTTTCTATGAGTATGTTAGTCGTTCTCTGTTTGTTTTTCTGTGAGTATGTTTGTCGTTCTCTGTTTGTTTTTCTATAAGTATGTTTGTCGTTCTCTGATTGTTTTTCTATTAGTATGTTTGTCGTTCCCTGTTTGTTTTTCTATTAGTATTTTTTTTTCGTTCTCTGTTTGTTTTTCTATTAGTATGTTTGTCGTTCCCTGTTTGTTTTTCTATTAGTATGTTTGTCGTTCTCTGTTTGTTTTTCTATGAGTATGTTTGTCGTTCTCTGTTTGTTTTTCTATTAGTATGTTTGTCGTTCTCTGTTTGTTTTTCTATAAGTATGTTTGTCGTTCTCAATTAGATTTACTATTAGTATGTTTGTCGTTCTCTGTTTGTTTTTCTATAAGTATGTTTGTCGTTCTCTGTTTGTTTTTCTATTAGTATGTTTGTCGTGCTCTGTTAGTTTTTCTATTAGTATGTTTGTCGTTCCCTGTTTGTTTTTCTATTACTATGTTTGTCGTTCTCTGTTTGTTTTTCTATGAGTATGTTTGTCGTTCTCTGTTTGTTTTTCTATTAGTATGTTTGTCGTTCTCTGTTTGTTTTTCTATAAGTATGTTTGTCGTTCTCTGTTTGTTTTTCTATGAGTATGTTTGTCGTTCTCTGTTTGTTTTTCTATGAGTATGTTTGTCGTTCTCTGTTTGTTTTTCTATAAGTATGTTTGTTGTTCTCTGTTTGTTTTTCTATTAGTATGTTTGTCGTTCTCTGTTTGTTTTTCTATTAGTATGTTTGTCGTTCTCTGTTTGTTTTTCTATAAGTATGTTTGTCGTTCGCTGTTTGTTTTTCTATTAGTATGTTTGTCGTTCTCCGTTTGTTTTTCTATAAGTATGTTTGTCGTTCTCCGTTTGTTTTTCTATTAGTATGTTTGTCGTTCTCTGTTTGTTTTTCTATTAGTATGTTTGTCGTTCTCTGTTTGTTTTTCTATTAGTATGTTTGTCGTTCTCTGTTTGTTTTTCTATTAGTATGTTTGTCGTTCTCTGTTTGTTTTTCTATGAGTATGTTAGTCGTTCTCTGTTAGTTTTTCTATTAGTATGTTTGTCGTTCTCTGTTAGTTTTACTATTAGTATGTTTGTCGTTCTCTGTTTGTTTTTCTATAAGTATGTTTGTCGTTCTCTGTTTGTTTTTCTATGAGTATGTTTGTCGTTCTCTGTTAGTTTTTCTATTAGTATGTTTGTCGTTCTCTGTTAGTTTTACTATTAGTATGTTTGTCGTTCTCTGTTTGTTTTTCTATAAGTATGTTTGTCGTTCTCTGTTTGTTTTTCTATTAGTATGTTTGTCGTGCTCTGTTAGTTTTTCTATTAGTATGTTTGTCGTTCTCTGTTTGTTTTTCTATAAGTATGTTTGTCGTTCTCTGTTTGCTTTTCTATAAGTATGTTTGTCGTTCTCTGTTTGTTTTTCTATTGGTATGTTTGTCGTTCTCTGTTTGTTTTTCTATTAGTATGTTTGTCGTGCTCTGTTTGATTTTCTATAAGTATGTTTGTCGTGCTCTGTTTGTTTTTCTATAAGTATGTTTGTCATGCTCTGTTTGTTTTTCTATGAGTATGTTTGTCGTTCTCTGTTTGTTTTTCTATTAGTATGTTTGTCGTTCTCTGTTTGTTTTTCTATTAGTATGTTTGTCGTGCTCTGTTTGTTTTTGTATTAGTATGTTTGTCGTTCTCTGTTTGTTTTTCTATGAGTATGTTTGTCGTGCTCTGTTTGTTTTTCTATTGGTATGTTTGTCGTTCTCTGTTTGTTTTTCTATTAGTATGTTTGTCGTGCTCTGTTTGATTTTCTATAAGTATGTTTGTCGTGCTCTGTTTGTTTTTCTATAAGTATGTTTGTCATGCTCTGTTTGTTTTTCTATGAGTATGTTTGTCGTTCTCTGTTTGTTTTTCTATTAGTATGTTTGTCGTTCTCTGTTTGTTTTTCTATTAGTATGTTTGTCGTGCTCTGTTTGTTTTTGTATTAGTATGTTTGTCGTTCTCTGTTTGTTTTTCTATGAGTATGTTTGTCGTGCTCTGTTTGATTTTCTATAAGTATGTTTGTCGTTCTCTGTTTGTTTTTCTATAAGTATGTTTGTCGTTCTCTGTTTGTTTTTCTATTAGTATGTTTGTCGTTCTCTGTTTGTTTTTCTATGAGTATGTTTGTCGTTCTCTGTTTGTTTTTCTATTAGTATGTTTGTCGTTCTCTGTTTGTTTTTCTATTAGTATGTTTGTCATTCTCTGTTTGTTTTTCTATTAGTATGTTTGTCGTTCTCTGTTTGTTTTTCTATAAGTATGTTTGTTGTTCTCTGTTTGCTTTTCTATAAGTATGTTTGTCGTTCTCTGTTTGCTTTTCTATAAGTATGTTTGTCGTTCTCTGTTTGTTTTTCTATTGGTATGTTTGTCGTTCTCTGTTTGTTTTTCTATTAGTATGTTTGTCGTGCTCTGTTTGATTTTCTATAAGTATGTTTGTCGTGCTCTGTTTGTTTTTCTATAAGTATGTTTGTCATGCTCTGTTTGTTTTTCTATGAGTATGTTTGTCGTTCTCTGTTTGTTTTTCTATTAGTATGTTTGTCGTTCTCTGTTTGTTTTTCTATTAGTATGTTTGTCGTGCTCTGTTTGTTTTTGTATTAGTATGTTTGTCGTTCTCTGTTTGTTTTTCTATGCGTATGTTTGTCGTGCTCTGTTTGATTTTCTATAAGTATGTTTGTCGTTCTCTGTTTGTTTTTCTATAAGTATGTTTGTCGTTCTCTGTTTGTTTTTCTATTAGTATGTTTGTCGTTCTCTGTTTGTTTTTCTATGAGTATGTTTGTCGTTCTCTGTTTGTTTTTCTATTAGTATGTTTGTCGTTCTCTGTTTGTTTTTCTATTAGTATGTTTGTCATTCTCTGTTTGTTTTTCTATTAGTATGTTTGTCGTTCTCTGTTTGTTTTTCTATAAGAATGTTTGTTGTTCTCTGTTTGTTTTTCTATGAGTATGTTTGTCGTTCTCTGTTTGTTTTTCTATAAGTATGTTTGTCGTTCTCTGTTTGTTTTTCTATGCATATGTTTGTCCTTCTCCGTTTGCTTTTCTGTGAGTATGTTGGTTGCTCTGCGTTTGGTTTTCTGTGAGTATGTTGGTCGTTCTCTGTTTGTTTTCTATGAATATGTTGGTCGTTCTCTGTTTGTTTTTCTATTAGTATGTTTGTCGTGCTCTGTTTGTTTTTCTATTGGTATGTTTGTCGTTCTTTGTTTGTTTTTCTATGAGTATCTTTGTCATTCTCCGTTTGTTTTTCTGTGAGTATGTTTGTCATTCTCCGTTTGCTTTTCTATGAGTATGTTTGTCTTTCTCCATTTACTTTTTTGTGAGTGTTTGTTGTTCTCTGTTTGTTTTTCTATGCATATGTTTGTCCTTCTCCGTTTGCTTTTCTGTGAGTATGTTGGTTGCTCTGCGTTTGGTTTTCTGTGAGTATGTTTGTCGTTCTCTGTTTGTTTTTCTATTAGTATGTTTGTCGTGCTCTGTTTGATTTTCTATAAGTATGTTTGTCGTGCTCTGTTTGTTTTTCTATAAGTATGTTTGTCATGCTCTGTTTGTTTTTCTATGAGTATGTTTGTCGTTCTCTGTTTGTTTTTCTATTAGTATGTTTGTCGTTCTCTGTTTGTTTTTCTATTAGTATGTTTGTCGTGCTCTGTTTGTTTTTGTATTAGTATGTTTGTCGTTCTCTGTTTGTTTTTCTATGAGTATGTTTGTCGTGCTCTGTTTGATTTTCTATAAGTATGTTTGTCGTTCTCTGTTTGTTTTTCTATAAGTATGTTTGTCGTTCTCTGTTTGTTTTTCTATTAGTATGTTTGTCGTTCTCTGTTTGTTTTTCTATGAGTATGTTTGTCGTTCTCTGTTTGTTTTTCTATTAGTATGTTTGTCGTTCTCTGTTTGTTTTTCTATTAGTATGTTTGTCATTCTCTGTTTGTTTTTCTATTAGTATGTTTGTCGTTCTCTGTTTGTTTTTCTATAAGAATGTTTGTTGTTCTCTGTTTGTTTTTCTATGAGTATGTTTGTCGTTCTCTGTTTGTTTTTCTATAAGTATGTTTGTCGTTCTCTGTTTGTTTTTCTATGCATATGTTTGTCCTTCTCCGTTTGCTTTTCTGTGAGTATGTTGGTTGCTCTGCGTTTGGTTTTCTGTGAGTATGTTGGTCGTTCTCTGTTTGTTTTCTATGAATATGTTGGTCGTTCTCTGTTTGTTTTTCTATTAGTATGTTTGTCGTGCTCTGTTTGTTTTTCTATTAGTTTCTTTGTCGTTCTCTGTTTGTTTTTCTATGAGTATGTTTGTCGGTCTCTGTTTGTTTTTCTATGAGTATGTTAGTCGTTCTCTGTTTGTTTTTCTGTGAGTATGTTTGTCGTTCTCTGTTTGTTTTTCTATAAGTATGTTTGTCGTTCTCTGATTGTTTTTCTATTAGTATGTTTGTCGTTCCCTGTTTGTTTTTCTATTAGTATTTTTTTTTCGTTCTCTGTTTGTTTTTCTATTAGTATGTTTGTCGTTCCCTGTTTGTTTTTCTATTAGTATGTTTGTCGTTCTCTGTTTGTTTTTCTATGAGTATGTTTGTCGTTCTCTGTTTGTTTTTCTATAAGTATGTTTGTCGTTCTCTGTTTGTTTTTCTATTAGTATGTTTGTCGTTCTCTGTTTGTTTTTCTATAAGTATGTTTGTCGTTCTCTGTTTGTTTTTCTATAAGTATGTTTGTCGTTCTCTGTTTGTTTTTCTATTAGTATGTTTGTCGTTCACTGTTTGTTTTTCTATGAGTATGTTTGTCGTTCTCTGTTTGTTTTTCTATTGGTATGTTTGTCGTTCTCTGTTTGTTTTTCTATGAGTATGTTTGTCATTCTCTGTTTGTTTTTCTATTAGTATGTTTGTCGTTCTCTGTTTGTTTTTCTATTAGTATGTTTGTCCTTCTCTGTTTGTTTTTCTATAAGTATGTTTGTCGTTCTCTGTTTGTTTTTCTATGATTATGTTTGTCGTTCTCTGTTTGTTTTTCTATTACTATGTTTGTCGTTCTCTGTTTGTTTTTCTATAAGTATGTTTGTCGTTCTCTGTTTGTTTTTCTATAAGTATGTTTGTCGTTCTCTGTTTGTTTTTCTATTAGTATGTTTGTCGTTCACTGTTTGTTTTTCTATGAGTATGTTTGTCGTTCTCTGTTTGTTTTTCTATTAGTATGTTTGTCGTTCTCTGTTTGTTTTTCTATGAGTATGTTTGTCATTCTCTGTTTGTTTTTCTATTAGTATGTTTGTCGTTCTCTGTTTGTTTTTCTATTAGTATGTTTGTCCTTCTCTGTTTGTTTTTCTATAAGTATGTTTGTCGTTCTCTGTTTGTTTTTCTATGATTATGTTTGTCGTTCTCTGTTTGTTTTTCTATTACTATGTTTGTCGTTCTCTGTTTGTTTTTCTATAAGTATGTTTGTCGTTCTCTGTTTGTTTTTCTATTAGTATGTTTGTCGTTCTCTGTTTGTTTTTCTATAAGTATGTTTGTCGTTCTCTGTTTGTTTTTCTATTAGTATGTTTGTCGTGCTCTGTTTGTTTTTGTATTAGTATGTTTGTCGTTCTCTGTTTGTTTTTCTATTAGTATGTTTGTCGTGCTCTGTTTGATTTTCTATAAGTATGTTTGTCGTGCTCTGTTTGTTTTTCTATAAGTATGTTTGTCATGCTCTGTTTGTTTTTCTATGAGTATGTTTGTCGTTCTCTGTTTGTTTTTCTATTAGTATGTTTGTCGTTCTCTGTTTGTTTTTCTATTAGTATGTTTGTCGTGCTCTGTTTGTTTTTGTATTAGTATGTTTGTCGTTCTCTGTTTGTTTTTCTATGAGTATGTTTGTCGTGCTCTGTTTGATTTTCTATAAGTATGTTTGTCGTTCTCTGTTTGTTTTTCTATAAGTATGTTTGTCGTTCTCTGTTTGTTTTTCTATTAGTATGTTTGTCGTTCTCTGTTTGTTTTTCTATGAGTATGTTTGTCGTTCTCTGTTTGTTTTTCTATTAGTATGTTTGTCGTTCTCTGTTTGTTTTTCTATTAGTATGTTTGTCATTCTCTGTTTGTTTTTCTATTAGTATGTTTGTCGTTCTCTGTTTGTTTTTCTATAAGAATGTTTGTTGTTCTCTGTTTGTTTTTCTATGAGTATGTTTGTCGTTCTCTGTTTGTTTTTCTATAAGTATGTTTGTCGTTCTCTGTTTGTTTTTCTATGCATATGTTTGTCCTTCTCCGTTTGCTTTTCTGTGAGTATGTTGGTTGCTCTGCGTTTGGTTTTCTGTGAGTATGTTGGTCGTTCTCTGTTTGTTTTCTATGAATATGTTGGTCGTTCTCTGTTTGTTTTTCTATTAGTATGTTTGTCGTGCTCTGTTTGTTTTTCTATTAGTTTCTTTGTCGTTCTCTGTTTGTTTTTCTATGAGTATGTTTGTCGGTCTCTGTTTGTTTTTCTATGAGTATGTTAGTCGTTCTCTGTTTGTTTTTCTGTGAGTATGTTTGTCGTTCTCTGTTTGTTTTTCTACAAGTATGTTTGTCGTTCTCTGATTGTTTTTCTATTAGTATGTTTGTCGTTCCCTGTTTGTTTTTCTATTAGTATTTTTTTTTCGTTCTCTGTTTGTTTTTCTATTAGTATGTTTGTCGTTCCCTGTTTGTTTTTCTATTAGTATGTTTGTCGTTCTCTGTTTGTTTTTCTATGAGTATGTTTGTCGTTCTCTGTTTGTTTTTCTATTAGTATGTTTGTCGTTCTCTGTTTGTTTTTCTATAAGTATGTTTGTCGTTCTCAATTAGATTTACTATTAGTATGTTTGTCGTTCTCTGTTTGTTTTTCTATAAGTATGTTTGTCGTTCTCTGTTTGTTTTTCTATTAGTATGTTTGTCGTGCTCTGTTAGTTTTTCTATTAGTATGTTTGTCGTTCCCTGTTTGTTTTTCTATTACTATGTTTGTCGTTCTCTGTTTGTTTTTCTATGAGTATGTTTGTCGTTCTCTGTTTGTTTTTCTATTAGTATGTTTGTCGTTCTCTGTTTGTTTTTCTATAAGTATGTTTGTCGTTCTCTGTTTGTTTTTCTATGAGTATGTTTGTCGTTCTCTGTTTGTTTTTCTATGAGTATGTTTGTCGTTCTCTGTTTGTTTTTCTATAAGTATGTTTGTTGTTCTCTGTTTGTTTTTCTATTAGTATGTTTGTCGTTCTCTGTTTGTTTTTCTATTAGTATGTTTGTCGTTCTCTGTTTGTTTTTCTATAAGTATGTTTGTCGTTCGCTGTTTGTTTTTCTATTAGTATGTTTGTCGTTCTCTGTTTGTTTTTCTATAAGTATGTTTGTCGTTCTCCGTTTGTTTTTCTATTAGTATGTTTGTCGTTCTCTGTTTGTTTTTCTATTAGTATGTTTGTCGTTCTCTGTTTGTTTTTCTATTAGTATGTTTGTCGTTCTCTGTTTGTTTTTCTATTAGTATGTTTGTCGTTCTCTGTTTGTTTTTCTATGAGTATGTTAGTCGTTCTCTGTTAGTTTTTCTATTAGTATGTTTGTCGTTCTCTGTTAGTTTTACTATTAGTATGTTTGTCGTTCTCTGTTTGTTTTTCTATAAGTATGTTTGTCGTTCTCTGTTTGTTTTTCTATGAGTATGTTTGTCGTTCTCTGTTAGTTTTTCTATTAGTATGTTTGTCGTTCTCTGTTAGTTTTACTATTAGTATGTTTGTCGTTCTCTGTTTGTTTTTCTATAAGTATGTTTGTCGTTCTCTGTTTGTTTTTCTATTAGTATGTTTGTCGTGCTCTGTTAGTTTTTCTATTAGTATGTTTGTCGTTCTCTGTTTGTTTTTCTATAAGTATGTTTGTTGTTCTCTGTTTGCTTTTCTATAAGTATGTTTGTCGTTCTCTGTTTGTTTTTCTATAAGTATGTTTGTCGTTCTCTGTTTGTTTTTCTATTGGTATGTTTGTCGTTCTCTGTTTGTTTTTCTATTAGTATGTTTGTCGTGCTCTGTTTGATTTTCTATAAGTATGTTTGTCGTGCTCTGTTTGTTTTTCTATAAGTATGTTTGTCATGCTCTGTTTGTTTTTCTATGAGTATGTTTGTCGTTCTCTGTTTGTTTTTCTATTAGTATGTTTGTCGTTCTCTGTTTGTTTTTCTATTAGTATGTTTGTCGTGCTCTGTTTGTTTTTGTATTAGTATGTTTGTCGTTCTCTGTTTGTTTTTCTATGAGTATGTTTGTCGTGCTCTGTTTGTTTTTCTATTGGTATGTTTGTCGTTCTCTGTTTGTTTTTCTATTAGTATGTTTGTCGTGCTCTGTTTGATTTTCTATAAGTATGTTTGTCGTGCTCTGTTTGTTTTTCTATAAGTATGTTTGTCATGCTCTGTTTGTTTTTCTATGAGTATGTTTGTCGTTCTCTGTTTGTTTTTCTATTAGTATGTTTGTCGTTCTCTGTTTGTTTTTCTATTAGTATGTTTGTCGTGCTCTGTTTGTTTTTGTATTAGTATGTTTGTCGTTCTCTGTTTGTTTTTCTATGAGTATGTTTGTCGTGCTCTGTTTGATTTTCTATAAGTATGTTTGTCGTTCTCTGTTTGTTTTTCTATAAGTATGTTTGTCGTTCTCTGTTTGTTTTTCTATTAGTATGTTTGTCGTTCTCTGTTTGTTTTTCTATGAGTATGTTTGTCGTTCTCTGTTTGTTTTTCTATTAGTATGTTTGTCGTTCTCTGTTTGTTTTTCTATTAGTATGTTTGTCATTCTCTGTTTGTTTTTCTATTAGTATGTTTGTCGTTCTCTGTTTGTTTTTCTATAAGTATGTTTGTTGTTCTCTGTTTGCTTTTCTATAAGTATGTTTGTCGTTCTCTGTTTGCTTTTCTATAAGTATGTTTGTCGTTCTCTGTTTGTTTTTCTATTGGTATGTTTGTCGTTCTCTGTTTGTTTTTCTATTAGTATGTTTGTCGTGCTCTGTTTGATTTTCTATAAGTATGTTTGTCGTGCTCTGTTTGTTTTTCTATAAGTATGTTTGTCATGCTCTGTTTGTTTTTCTATGAGTATGTTTGTCGTTCTCTGTTTGTTTTTCTATTAGTATGTTTGTCGTTCTCTGTTTGTTTTTCTATTAGTATGTTTGTCGTGCTCTGTTTGTTTTTGTATTAGTATGTTTGTCGTTCTCTGTTTGTTTTTCTATGAGTATGTTTGTCGTGCTCTGTTTGATTTTCTATAAGTATGTTTGTCGTTCTCTGTTTGTTTTTCTATAAGTATGTTTGTCGTTCTCTGTTTGTTTTTCTATTAGTATGTTTGTCGTTCTCTGTTTGTTTTTCTATGAGTATGTTTGTCGTTCTCTGTTTGTTTTTCTATTAGTATGTTTGTCGTTCTCTGTTTGTTTTTCTATTAGTATGTTTGTCATTCTCTGTTTGTTTTTCTATTAGTATGTTTGTCGTTCTCTGTTTGTTTTTCTATAAGAATGTTTGTTGTTCTCTGTTTGTTTTTCTATGAGTATGTTTGTCGTTCTCTGTTTGTTTTTCTATAAGTATGTTTGTCGTTCTCTGTTTGTTTTTCTATGCATATGTTTGTCCTTCTCCGTTTGCTTTTCTGTGAGTATGTTGGTTGCTCTGCGTTTGGTTTTCTGTGAGTATGTTGGTCGTTCTCTGTTTGTTTTCTATGAATATGTTGGTCGTTCTCTGTTTGTTTTTCTATTAGTATGTTTGTCGTGCTCTGTTTGTTTTTCTATTAGTTTCTTTGTCGTTCTCTGTTTGTTTTTCTATGAGTATGTTTGTCGGTCTCTGTTTGTTTTTCTATGAGTATGTTAGTCGTTCTCTGTTTGTTTTTCTGTGAGTATGTTTGTCGTTCTCTGTTTGTTTTTCTATAAGTATGTTTGTCGTTCTCTGATTGTTTTTCTATTAGTATGTTTGTCGTTCCCTGTTTGTTTTTCTATTAGTATTTTTTTTTCGTTCTCTGTTTGTTTTTCTATTAGTATGTTTGTCGTTCCCTGTTTGTTTTTCTATTAGTATGTTTGTCGTTCTCTGTTTGTTTTTCTATGAGTATGTTTGTCGTTCTCTGTTTGTTTTTCTATAAGTATGTTTGTCGTTCTCTGTTTGTTTTTCTATTAGTATGTTTGTCGTTCTCTGTTTGTTTTTCTATAAGTATGTTTGTCGTTCTCTGTTTGTTTTTCTATAAGTATGTTTGTCGTTCTCTGTTTGTTTTTCTATTAGTATGTTTGTCGTTCTCTGTTTGTTTTTCTATGAGTATGTTTGTCGTTCTCTGTTTGTTTTTCTATTGGTATGTTTGTCGTTCTCTGTTTGTTTTTCTATGAGTATGTTTGTCATTCTCTGTTTGTTTTTCTATTAGTATGTTTGTCGTTCTCTGTTTGTTTTTCTATTAGTATGTTTGTCGTTCTCTGTTTGTTTTTCTATAAGTATGTTTGTCGTTCTCTGTTTGTTTTTCTATGATTATGTTTGTCGTTCTCTGTTTGTTTTTCTATTACTATGTTTGTCGTTCTCTGTTTGTTTTTCTATAAGTATGTTTGTCGTTCTCTGTTTGTTTTTCTATAAGTATGTTTGTCGTTCTCTGTTTGTTTTTCTATTAGTATGTTTGTCGTTCTCTGTTTGTTTTTCTATGAGTATGTTTGTCGTTCTCTGTTTGTTTTTCTATTAGTATGTTTGTCGTTCTCTGTTTGTTTTTCTATGAGTATGTTTGTCATTCTCTGTTTGTTTTTCTATTAGTATGTTTGTCGTTCTCTGTTTGTTTTTCTATTAGTATGTTTGTCCTTCTCTGTTTGTTTTTCTATAAGTATGTTTGTCGTTCTCTGTTTGTTTTTCTATGATTATGTTTGTCGTTCTCTGTTTGTTTTTCTATTACTATGTTTGTCGTTCTCTGTTTGTTTTTCTATAAGTATGTTTGTCGTTCTCTGTTTGTTTTTCTATTAGTATGTTTGTCGTTCTCTGTTTGTTTTTCTATAAGTATGTTTGTCGTTCTCTGTTTGTTTTTCTATAAGTATGTTTGTCGTGCTCTGTTTGTTTTTGTATTAGTATGTTTGTCGTTCTCTGTTTGTTTTTCTATTAGTATGTTTGTCGTGCTCTGTTTGATTTTCTATTAGTATGTTTGTCGTGCTCTGTTTGTTTTTCTATAAGTATGTTTGTCGTGCTCTGTTTGTTTTTCTATGAGTATGTTTGTCGTTCTCTGTTTGTTTTTCTATTAGTATGTTTGTCGTTCTCTGTTTGTTTTTCTATTAGTATGTTTGTCGTGCTCTGTTTGTTTTTGTATTAGTATGTTTGTCGTTCTCTGTTTGTTTTTCTATGAGTATGTTTGTCGTGCTCTGTTTGATTTTCTATAAGTATGTTTGTCGTTCTCTGTTTGTTTTTCTATAAGTATGTTTGTCGTTCTCTGTTTGTTTTTCTATTAGTATGTTTGTCGTTCTCTGTTTGTTTTTCTATGAGTATGTTTGTCGTTCTCTGTTTGTTTTTCTATTAGTATGTTTGTCGTTCTCTGTTTGTTTTTCTATTAGTATGTTTGTCATTCTCTGTTTGTTTTTCTATTAGTATGTTTGTCGTTCTCTGTTTGTTTTTCTATAAGAATGTTTGTTGTTCTCTGTTTGTTTTTCTATGAGTATGTTTGTCGTTCTCTGTTTGTTTTTCTATAAGTATGTTTGTCGTTCTCTGTTTGTTTTTCTATGCATATGTTTGTCCTTCTCCGTTTGCTTTTCTGTGAGTATGTTGGTTGCTCTGCGTTTGGTTTTCTGTGAGTATGTTGGTCGTTCTCTGTTTGTTTTCTATGAATATGTTGGTCGTTCTCTGTTTGTTTTTCTATTAGTATGTTTGTCGTGCTCTGTTTGTTTTTCTATTAGTTTCTTTGTCGTTCTCTGTTTGTTTTTCTATGAGTATGTTTGTCGGTCTCTGTTTGTTTTTCTATGAGTATGTTAGTCGTTCTCTGTTTGTTTTTCTGTGAGTATGTTTGTCGTTCTCTGTTTGTTTTTCTATAAGTATGTTTGTCGTTCTCTGATTGTTTTTCTATTAGTATGTTTGTCGTTCCCTGTTTGTTTTTCTATTAGTATTTTTTTTTCGTTCTCTGTTTGTTTTTCTATTAGTATGTTTGTCGTTCCCTGTTTGTTTTTCTATTAGTATGTTTGTCGTTCTCTGTTTGTTTTTCTATGAGTATGTTTGTCGTTCTCTGTTTGTTTTTCTATAAGTATGTTTGTCGTTCTCTGTTTGTTTTTCTATTAGTATGTTTGTCGTTCTCTGTTTGTTTTTCTATAAGTATGTTTGTCGTTCTCTGTTTGTTTTTCTATAAGTATGTTTGTCGTTCTCTGTTTGTTTTTCTATTAGTATGTTTGTCGTTCTCTGTTTGTTTTTCTATGAGTATGTTTGTCGTTCTCTGTTTGTTTTTCTATTAGTATGTTTGTCGTTCTCTGTTTGTTTTTCTATGAGTATGTTTGTCATTCTCTGTTTGTTTTTCTATTAGTATGTTTGTCGTTCTCTGTTTGTTTTTCTATTAGTATGTTTGTCCTTCTCTGTTTGTTTTTCTATAAGTATGTTTGTCGTTCTCTGTTTGTTTTTCTATAAGTATGTTTGTCGTTCTCTGTTTGTTTTTCTATTACTATGTTTGTCGTTCTCTGTTTGTTTTTCTATGAGTATGTTTGTCGTTCTCTGTTTGTTTTTCTATTAGTATGTTTGTCGTTCTCTGTTTGTTTTTCTATAAGTATGTTTGTCGTTCTCCGTTTGTTTTTCTATTAGTATGTTTGTCGTTCTCTGTTTGTTTTTCTATAAGTATGTTTGTCGTTCTCAGTTTGTTTTTCTATAAGTATGTTTGTCGTTCTCTGTTTGTTTTTCTATTAGTATGTTAGTCGTTCTCTGTTTGTTTTTCTGTGAGTATGTTTGTTGTTCTCTGTTTGTTTTTCTATGCATATGTTTGTCCTTCTCCGTTTGTTTTTCTATGAGTATGTTTGTCGTTCTCTGTTTGTTTTTCTATTAGTATGTTTGTCGTGCTCTGTTTGATTTTCTATAAGTATGTTTGTCGTGCTCTGTTTGTTTTTCCATAAGTATGTTTGTCGTGCTCTGTTTGTTTTTCTATTAGTATGTTTGTCGTTCTCTGTTTGTTTTTCTATTAGTATGTTTGTCGTGCTCTGTTTGTTTTTCTATTAGTATGTTTGTCGTTCTCTGTTTGTTTTTCTATGAGTATGTTTGTCGTGCTCTGTTTGATTTTCTATAAGTATGTTTGTCGTTCTCTGTTTGTTTTTCTATAAGTATGTTTGTCGTTCTCTGTTTGTTTTTCTATTAGTATGTTTGTCGTTCTCTGTTTGTTTTTCTATGAGTATGTTTGTCGTTCTCTGTTTGTTTTTCTATTAGTATGTTTGTCGTTCTCTGTTTGTTTTTCTATTAGTATGTTTGTCATTCTCTGTTTGTTTTTCTATTAGTATGTTTGTCGTTCTCTGTTTGTTTTTCGATAAGAATGTTTGTTGTTCTCTGTTTGTTTTTCTATGAGTATGTTTGTCGTTCTCTGTTTGTTTTTCTATAAGTATGTTTGTCGTTCTCTGTTTGTTTTTCTATTCGTATGTTTGTCGTTCTCTGTTTGTTTTTCTATAAGTATGTTTGTCGTTCTCTGTTTGTTTTTCTATGAGTATGTTTGTCGTTCTCTGTTTGTTTTTCTATTAGTATGTTTGTCGTTCTCTGTTTGTTTTTCTATAAGTATGTTTGTCGTTCTCTGTTTGTTTTTCTATTAGTATGTTTGTCGTGCTCTGTTTGTTTTTGTATTAGTATGTTTGTCGTTCTCTGTTTGTTTTTCTATTAGTATGTTTGTCGTTCTCTGTTTGTTTTTCTATTAGTATGTTTGTCGTGCTCTGTTTGTTTTTCTATAAGTATGTTTGTCATGCTCTGTTTGTTTTTCTATGAGTATGTTTGTCGTTCTCTGTTTGTTTTTCTATTAGTATGTTTGTCGTTCTCTGTTTGTTTTTCTATTAGTATGTTTGTCGTGCTCTGTTTGTTTTTGTATTAGTATGTTTGTCGTTCTCTGTTTGTTTTTCTATGAGTATGTTTGTCGTGCTCTGTTTGATTTTCTATAAGTATGTTTGTCGTTCTCTGTTTGTTTTTCTATAAGTATGTTTGTCGTTCTCTGTTTGTTTTTCTATTAGTATGTTTGTCGTTCTCTGTTTGTTTTTCTATGAGTATGTTTGTCGTTCTCTGTTTGTTTTTCTATTAGTATGTTTGTCGTTCTCTGTTTGTTTTTCTATAAGAATGTTTGTTGTTCTCTGTTTGTTTTTCTATGAGTATGTTTGTCGTTCTCTGTTTGTTTTTCTATAAGTATGTTTGTCGTTCTCTGTTTGTTTTTCTATGCATATGTTTGTCCTTCTCCGTTTGCTTTTCTGTGAGTATGTTGGTTGCTCTGCGTTTGGTTTTCTGTGAGTATGTTGGTCGTTCTCTGTTTGTTTTCTATGAATATGTTGGTCGTTCTCTGTTTGTTTTTCTATTAGTATGTTTGTCGTGCTCTGTTTGTTTTTCTATTAGTTTCTTTGTCGTTCTCTGTTTGTTTTTCTATGAGTATGTTTGTCGGTCTCTGTTTGTTTTTCTATGAGTATGTTAGTCGTTCTCTGTTTGTTTTTCTGTGAGTATGTTTGTCGTTCTCTGTTTGTTTTTCTATAAGTATGT
This sequence comes from Chaetoderma sp. LZ-2023a, assembly GCA_034401795.1. Classification (NCBI taxonomy): domain Eukaryota; kingdom Metazoa; phylum Mollusca; class Caudofoveata; order Chaetodermatida; family Chaetodermatidae; genus Chaetoderma; species Chaetoderma sp. LZ-2023a. The sequence goes on along the minus strand of CM067370.1, from coordinate 35,360,266 downwards.
TTGTCGTTCTCTGATTGTTTTTCTATTAGTATGTTTGTCGTTCCCTGTTTGTTTTTCTATTAGTATTTTTTTTTCGTTCTCTGTTTGTTTTTCTATTAGTATGTTTGTCGTTCCCTGTTTGTTTTTCTATTAGTATGTTTGTCGTCCTCTGTTTGTTTTTCTATGAGTATGTTTGTCGTTCTCTGTTTGTTTTTCTATAAGTATGTTTGTCGTTCTCTGTTTGTTTTTCTATTAGTATGTTTGTCGTTCTCTGTTTGTTTTTCTATAAGTATGTTTGTCGTTCTCTGTTTGTTTTTCTATAAGTATGTTTGTCGTTCTCTGTTTGTTTTTCTATTAGTATGTTTGTCGTTCTCTGTTTGTTTTTCTATAAGTATGTTTGTCGTTCTCTGTTTGTTTTTCTATTAGTATGTTTGTCGTTCTCTGTTTGTTTTTCTATGAGTATGTTTGTCGTTCTCTGTTTGTTTTTCTATTAGTATGTTTGTCGTTCTCTGTTTGTTTTTCTATTAGTATGTTTGTCGTTCTCTGTTTGTTTTTCTATAAGTATGTTTGTCGTTCTCTGTTTGTTTTTCTATAAGTATGTTTGTCGTTCTCTGTTTGTTTTTCTATTACTATGTTTGTCGTTCTCTGTTTGTTTTTCTATGAGTATGTTTGTCGTTCTCTGTTTGTTTTTCTATTAGTATGTTTGTCGTTCTCTGTTTGTTTTTCTATAAGTATGTTTGTCGTTCTCTGTTTGTTTTTCTATTAGTATGTTTGTCGTTCTCTGTTTGTTTTTCTATAAGTATGTTTGTCGTTCTCAGTTTGTTTTTCTATAAGTATGTTTGTCGTTCTCTGTTTGTTTTTCTATTAGTATGTTAGTCGTTCTCTGTTTGTTTTTCTGTGAGTATGTTTGTTGTTCTCTGTTTGTTTTTCTATGCATATGTTTGTCCTTCTCCTGTTTGTTTTTCTATGAGTATGTTTGTCGTTCTCTGTTTGTTTTTCTATTAGTATGTTTGTCGTGCTCTGTTTGATTTTCTATAAGTATGTTTGTCGTGCTCTGTTTGTTTTTCTATAAGTATGTTTGTCGTGCTCTGTTTGTTTTTCTATTAGTATGTTTGTCGTTCTCTGTTTGTTTTTCTATTAGTATGTTTGTCGTGCTCTGTTTGTTTTTCTATTAGTATGTTTGTCGTTCTCTGTTTGTTTTTCTATGAGTATGTTTGTCGTGCTCTGTTTGATTTTCTATAAGTATGTTTGTCGTTCTCTGTTTGTTTTTCTATAAGTATGTTTGTCGTTCTCTGTTTGTTTTTCTATTAGTATGTTTGTCGTTCTCTGTTTGTTTTTCTATAAGTATGTTTGTCGTTCTCTGTTTGTTTTTCTATTAGTATGTTTGTCGTTCTCTGTTTGTTTTTCTATTAGTATGTTTGTCATTCTCTGTTTGTTTTTCTATTAGTATGTTTGTCGTTCTCTGTTTGTTTTTCTATAAGAATGTTTGTTGTTCTCTGTTTGTTTTTCTATGAGTATGTTTGTCGTTCTCTGTTTGTTTTTCTATAAGTATGTTTGTCATTCTCTGTTTGTTTTTCTATTCGTATGTTTATCGTTCTCTGTTTGTTTTTCTATAAGTATGTTGGTCGTTCTCTGTTTGTTTTTCCATAAATATGTGTGTCGTTCTCTGTTTGTTTTTCTATGAGTATGTTTGTCGTTCTCTGTTTGCTTTTCTATAAGTATGTTTGTCATTCTCTGTTTGTTTTTCTATAAGTATGTTTGTCGTTCTCTGTTTGTTTTTCTATAAGTATGTTTGTCGTTCTCTGTTTGTTTTACTATTAGTATGTTTGTCATTCTCTGTTTGTTTTTTCTATGAGTATGTTTGTCGTTCTCTGTTTGTTTTTCTATAAGTATGTTTGTCGTTCTCTGTTTGTTTTTCTATAAGTATGTTTGTCGTTCTCTGTTTGTTTTACTATTAGTATGTTTGTCGTTCTCTGTTTGTTTTTTCTATAAGTATGTTTGTCGTTCTCTGTTTGTTTTTCTATGAGTATGTTTGTCGTTCTCTGTTTGTTTTTCTATTAGTATGTTTGTCGTTCTCTGTTTGTTTTTCTATTAGTATGTTTGTCGTTCTCTGTTTGTTTTTCTATTAGTATGTTTGTCGTTCTCTGTTTGTTTTTCTATAAGAATGTTTGTTGTTCTCTGTTTGTTTTTCTATTCGTATGTTTGTCGTTCTCTGTTTGTTTTTCTACTCGTATGTTTGTCGTTCTCTGTTTGTTTTTCTATAAGTATGTTGGTCGTTCTCTGTTTGTTTTTCCATAAATATGTGTGTCGTTCTCTGTTTGTTTTTCTATGAGTATGTTTGTCGTTCTCTGTTTGTTTTACTATTAGTATGTTTGTCATTCTCTGTTTGTTTTTCTATGAGTATGTTTGTCGTTCTCTGGTTTGTTTTTCTATAAGTATGTGTGTCGTTCTCTGTTTGTTTTTCTATAAGTATGTTTGTCGTTCTCTGTTTGTTTTTCTATGAGTATGTTTGTCGTTCTCTGTTTGTTCTATTAGTATGTTTGTCGTTCTCTGTTTGCTTTTCTATGAGTATGTTTGTCGTTCTCTGTTTGTTTTTCTATGAGTATGTTTGTCGTTCTCGGTTTGTTTTTCTATGAGTATGTTTGTCGTTCTCTGTTTGTTTTTCTATGAGTATGTTTGTCGTTCTCTGTTTGTTTTTCTATTAGTATGTTTGTCGTTCTTTGTTTGTTTTTCTATGAGTATGTTTGTCATTCTCCGTTTGCTTTTCTGTGAGTATGTTTGTCATTCTCCGTTTGCTTTTCTGTGAGTTTGTTTGTCCTTTCTCCATTTACTTTTTTGTGAGTTTGTTGTTCTCTGTTTGTTTTTCTATGCATATGTTTGGTCCTTCTCTGTTTGCTTTTCTGTGAGTATGTTGGTTGCTCTGCGTTTGGTTTTCTGTGAGTATGTTGGTCGTTCTCTGTTTGTTTTCTATGAATATGTTGGTCGTTCTCTGTTTGTTTTTCTATGAGTATGTTTGTCGTTCTCTGTTTGTTTTTCTATTAGTATGTTTGTCGTTCTCTGTTTGTTTTTCTATGAGTATGTTTGTCGTTCTCTGTTTGTTTTTCTATAAGTATGTTTGTCATTCTCTGTTTGTTTTTCTATAAGTATGTTTGTCGTTCTCTGTTTGTTTTTCTATAATTATGTTTGTCGTTCTCTGTTTGTTTTTCTATTAGTATGTTTGTCATTCTCTGTTTGTTTTTCTATGAGTATGTTTGTCGTTCTCTGTTTGTTTTTCTATAAGTATGTTTGTCGTTCTCTGTTTGTTTTTCTATAAGCATGTTTGTCGTTCTCTGTTTGTTTTTCTATGAGTATGTGTGTCGTTCTCTGTTTTTCTATGAGTATGTTTGTCATTCTCTGTTTGTTTTTCTATGAGTATGTTAGTCGTTCTCTGTTTGTTTTTCTATGAGTATGTTTGTCGTTCTCTGTTTGTTTTTCTATAAGTATGTTTGTCGTTCTCTGTTTGTTTTTCTATTAGTATGTTTGTCGTTCCCTGTTTGTTTTTCTATTAGTATGTTTGTCGTTCTCTGTTTGTTTTTCTATTAGTATGGTGTCGTGCTCTGTTTGTTTTTCTATAAGTATGTTTGTCGTTCTCTGTTTGTTTTTCTATTAGTATGTTTGTCGTTCTCTGTTTGTTTTTCTATAAGTATGTTTGTCGTTCTCTGTTTGTTTTTCTATAAGTATGTTTGTCGTTCTCTGTTTGTTTTTCTATTAGTATGTTTGTCGTTCTCTGTTTGTTTTTCTATTAGTATGTTTGTCGTGCTCTGTTTGTTTTTCTATAAGTATGTTTGTCGTTCTCTGTTTGTTTTTCTATAAGTATGTTTGTCGTTCTCTGTTTGTTTTTCTATTAGTATGTTTGTCGTTCTCTGTTTGTTTTTCTATTAGTATGTTTGTCGTTCTCTGTTTGTTTTTCTATGAGTATGTTTGTCGTTCTCTGTTTGTTTTTCTATTAGTATGTTTGTCGTTCTCTGTTAGTTTTACTATTAAGGATGTTTGTCGTTCTCTGTTTGTTTTTCTATGAGTATGTTTGTCGTTCTCTGTTTGTTTTTCTATTAGTATGTTTGTCGTTCTCTGTTTGTTTTTCTATAAGTATGTTTGTCGTTCTCTGTTTGTTTTTCTATTAGTATGTTTGTCGTTCTCTGTTTGTTTTTCTATAAGTATGTTTGTCGTTCTCTGTTTGTTTTTCTATTAGTATGTTTGTCGTTCTCTGTTTGTTTTTCTATAAGTATGTTTGTCGTTCTCTGTTTGTTTTTCTATAAGTATGTTTGTCGTTCTCTGTTTGTTTTTCTATTAGTATGTTTGTCGTGCTCTGTTTGTTTTTCTATGAGTATGTTTGTCGTTCTCTGTTTGTTTTTCTATAAGTATGTTTGTCGTTCTCTGTTTGTTTTTCTATTAGTATGTTTGTCGTGCTCTGTTTGTTTTTCGATAAGTATGTTTGTTGTTCTCTGTTTGTTTTTCTATAAGATATGTTTGTTGTTCTCTGTTTGTTTTTCTATGAGTATGTTTGTCGTTCTCTGTTTGTTTTTCTATTCGTATGTTTGTCGTTCTCTGTTTGTTTTTCTATAAGTATGTTGGTCGTTCTCTGTTTGTTTTTCCATAAATATGTTTGTCGTTCTCTGTTTGTTTTTCTATGAGTATGTTTGTCGTTCTCTGTTTGCTTTTCTATAAGTATGTTTGTCATTCTCTGTTTGTTTTTCTATAAGTATGTTTGTCGTTCTCTGTTTGTTTTACTATTAGTATGTTTGTCATTCTCTGTTTGTTTTTCTATGAGTATGTTTGTCATTCTCTGGTTGTTTTTCTATAAGTATGTGTGTCGTTCTCTGTTTGTTTTTCTATAAGTATGTTTGTCGTTCTCTGTTTGTTTTTCTATGAGTATGTTTGTCGTTCTCTGTTTGTTTTTCTATTAGTATGTTTGTCGTTCTCTGTTTGCTTTTCTATGAGTATGTTTGTCGTTCTCTGTTTGTTTTTCTATGAGTATGTTTGTCGTTCTCGGTTTGTTTTTCTATGAGTATGTTTGTCGTTCTCTGTTTGTTTTTCTATGAGTATGTTTGTCGTTCTCTGTTTGTTTTTTCTATTAGTATGTTTGTCGTTCTTTGTTTGTTTTTCTATGAGTATGTTTGTCATTCTCCGTTTGCTTTTCTGTGAGTATGTTTGTCATTCTCCGTTTGCTTTTCTGTGAGTTTGTTTGTCCTTTCCCATTTACTTTTTTGTGAGTTTGTTGTTCTCTGTTTGTTTTTCTATGCATATGTTTGTCCTTCTCTGTTTGCTTTTCTGTGAGTATGTTGGTTGCTCTGCGTTTGGTTTTCTGTGAGTATGTTGGTCGTTCTCTGTTTGTTTTCTATGAATATGTTGGTCGTTCTCTGTTTGTTTTTCTATGAGTATGTTTGTCGTTCTCTGTTTGTTTTTCTATTAGTATGTTTGTCGTTCTCTGTTTGTTTTTCTATGAGTATGTTTGTCGTTCTCTGTTTGTTTTTCTATAAGTATGTTTGTCATTCTCTGTTTGTTTTTCTATAAGTATGTTTGTCGTTCTCTGTTTGTTTTTCTATAATTATGTTTGTCGTTCTCTGTTTGTTTTTCTATTAGTATGTTTGTCATTCTCTGTTTGTTTTTCTATGAGTATGTTGGTCGTTCTCTGTTTGTTTTTCTATAAGTATGTTTGTCGTTCTCTGTTTGTTTTTCTATAAGCATGTTTGTCGTTCTCTGTTTGTTTTTCTATGAGTATCTGTGTCGTTCTCTGTTTTTCTATGAGTATGTTTGTCGTTCTCTGTTTGTTTTTCTATGAGTATGTTAGTCGTTCTCTGTTTGTTTTTCTATGAGTATGTTTGTCGTTCTCTGTTTGTTTTTCTATAAGTATGTTTGTCGTTCTCTGTTTGTTTTTCTATTAGTATGTTTGTCGTTCCCTGTTTGTTTTTCTATTAGTATGTTTGTCGTTCTCTGTTTGTTTTTCTATTAGTATGTTTGTCGTTCTCTGTTTGTTTTTCTATAAGTATGTTTGTCGTTCTCTGTTTGTTTTTCTATTAGTATGTTTGTCGTTCTCTGTTTGTTTTTCTATAAGTATGTTTGTCGTTCTCTGTTTGTTTTTCTATAAGTATGTTTGTCGTTCTCTGTTTGTTTTTCTATTAGTATGTTTGTCGTTCTCTGTTTGTTTTTCTATTAGTATGTTTGTCGTGCTCTGTTTGTTTTTCTATGAGTATGTTTGTCGTTCTCTGTTTGTTTTTCTATAAGTATGTTTGTCGTTCTCTGTTTGTTTTTCTATTAGTATGTTTGTCGTTCTCTGTTTGTTTTTCTATTAGTATGTTTGTCGTTCTCTGTTTGTTTTTCTATGAGTATGTTTGTCGTTCTCTGTTTGTTTTTCTATTAGTATGTTTGTCGTTCTCTGTTAGTTTTACTATTAGGATGTTTGTCGTTCTCTGTTTGTTTTTCTATGAGTATGTTTGTCGTTCTCTGTTTGTTTTTCTATTAGTATGTTTGTCGTTCTCTGTTTGCTTTTCTATAAGTATGTTTGTCGTTCTCTGTTTGTTTTTCTATTAGTATGTTTGTCGTTCTCTGTTTGTTTTTCTATAAGTATGTTTGTCGTTCTCTGTTTGTTTTTCTATTAGTATGTTTGTCGTTCTCTGTTTGTTTTTCTATAAGTATGTTTGTCGTCTCTGTTTGTTTTTCTATAAGTATGTTTGTCGTTCTCTGTTTGTTTTTCTATTAGTATGTTTGTCGTGCTCTGTTTGTTTTTCTATGAGTATGTTTGTCGTTCTCTGTTTGTTTTTCTATAAGTATGTTTGTCGTTCTCTGTTTGTTTTTCTATTAGTATGTTTGTCGTGCTCTGTTTGTTTTTCGATAAGTATGTTTGTCGTTCTCTGTTTGTTGTTCTATTGGTATGTTTGTCGTTCTTTGTTTGTTTTTCTATGAGTATGTTTGTCATTCTCCGTTTGCTTTTCTGTGAGTATGTTTGTCTTTCTCCATTTACTTTTTTGTGAGTGTTTGTTGTTCTCTGTTTGTTTTCTATGAGTATGTTGGTCGTTCTCTGTTTGTTTTCTATGAGTATCTTGGTCGTTCTCTGTTTGTTTTTCTATGAGTATGTTTGTCGTTCTATGTTTGTTTTTCTATGAGTATGTTTGTCGTTCTCTGTTTGTTTTTCTATGAGTATGTTTGTCGTTCTCTGTTAGTTTTTCTATGAGTGTGTTAGTCGTTTTCTGTTTGTTTTTCTATTAGTATGTTTGTCGTTCTCTGTTTGTTTTTCTATAAGTATGTTTCTCGGTCTCTGTTTGTTTTTCTATGAGTATATTTGTCGTTCTCTGTTTTATTTTCTGTGAGTATGTTTGTCGGTCTCCATTTGCTTTTCTGTAAGTATGTTTTCGTTTCTGCGTTTGCTTTTCTGTGAGTATGTTGGGCTTTCGGGGTATGTTTCTCTGAATATATTTGTCTTTATCTGGGATTTTTTCTGTGAATAATTTTGTCTTTCTATATTTGTTTATATATGCATATGTTTGTCTTTTCCGGTTGTTTCTATATGATCGTATTTGTGTTTTTCTCTACTGCAGGTCCTTTTCTCAAACTACTGGTCTGATTTGACACAAATGTTACAGCATAAATTTGTAATTCCATGACATAACATTTTACATCTTTTTTCTTTACTAGAATAAAAACAATATGTGGAAAACAGCACACATACGGGCGGGATCAACGTACAATAAATTTAATATGAGGAGAGATTGAATCAAATATGCATGCAGATTAGTATCCTGTATTATGGTAGCTTGCCAAATACGTCAAATCTCTGAAGCAGGTATTTATAAAAAGACATTTAAATTATAGACAAAGTATGATGCAATCGTAACAGTAAAGCCATCAAGCTATGATAACGGGTCAATCATTACCCATTTTATGCGCAATCAACTGAATTAATGATTTACATAATGCCTATTTAATTCATGCATATTTAATACCTATTTGAATGAAGGTCGTTGTTGCTGAAATGTTAAGCAATACAACGGGACTAACTTACGATAGCAACATTACTGTTAACTGCGAGGCTGACACCCCTGTTATATAATACCCCCAAATCAGATACTACATACGCCTGGACATGACAATAATATGCTGTTATCAGGTCCAGTGTCCACATCAATAATATCACTTAGAAATCATTGCTTTGAGAATCGATTTTACTGAATGTACTGACAGGTCTTTTAACGGACGGTTTATTTTATTTAAAAAACGAACAACAACACATTATTTCCCCACTGTAAGACTTTTCTTTTTTCGTGTTTTTCATCAGGTGGATTCCAATTCGGAGCTTACTAGTTAACCTAGTTGCGGTCAGCACGGCGTGACAAGTGGTGTGTATGTAGCTGATCACATGTGTAAAACTATCGAAAGTGATACATTTGAATCTATGTGGTATTTGTCACTCGCACGGGATAGATCTGAATCAGAAAGAACCAGGTCGTTACCAATGCGCGGATTGTTTTCTTGAATACTGATTGATTGAAATCATAAACGGATCAATCAGTCTCTGGTTATAGATATGGTGAAGTACAGGTCGGAGGACCTAACCCCGGATGCGCCTAGGTATAGTGGTCAACGCTGTGAACTGTTTAGCCGGCCAACCTTGTTCGCAGCTCAATGGTGGTCTATCTCACTGTCGATGGACGGATGAGCAATTCCCCTCCTGCTCATTGCATCTCTCCGCCCAGAGGAATTTAATTGCCACTATTGACCACTGATGGAAATGTAGATATGGCAACAGGGGGCCTAGAAAATAGGGACCAGATAAATCCTAACCACACAACTAACTACAATAACGCGATGATCATTAGGGAGCCGGCGTGGTGTTGTGGTTAACGCTCTGTCCTACGTAACCCTCGAACCAGGGTTCGTTCCTCGGTGGCTATCCCAATATCTCCTGAAACATGTCAAATTTCGTTGAGTCCTCATTGCCTATGTCTACTCAGGTGCATAAATGGGTATTATTAGTTATTATCTACCAGTAATGAGCACTCCGCAATGTAAACCTGGCATGAATGGGATCATGAAAATATGGAGCCAAATCGTCAGATATATGTCAATCAAACAGAGTGCTACTGCTGAATTTACTCACCATACTTCCGGATCCTGGCCACATTTCCTGAAGCGCCGTCCGTTCTGGTGTCCCTTACGCTGCTATGGTCATGGTGCGTGTTGTTTGTTGGAGACCGTGTATACTTGAAATCAGACTGGTAGAATAAGTGAATAGCAGCAGCTCATATAATGCCACGGAAGTAGTTAGGATATGAAATGTTAATTGAGGATATATATATATATATATATATAAATATATATATATATATATATATATATATATATATATATATATATATATATATATATATATATATATATTCGTATTCGAGTACAGAGTGTGCATTGATTGATGTAAGTCATGCCCTAGATTCCTGAACTATTGATGACTTATCTTGTCTTACATACTGTAAGCCAAATATTCATTTGTTGAATCCAGAAGGCAAGACAAACTCGTAGGCACATGACGTATGTAGGCATGTATATATCAATTATCAGGCACCACACTAGTGAGATATCGTCTATCACCATCCATGGTGTGTTTAGCGATCACGTGACCAAGAGCAAGGAATAAATACGCCATCTAATGGTAAGCAAGCCAAAACTCACGAACTCTAGAATGCATACCTCGAACGCCAGTGGATTACAAATGAGAGCAATAATAATGCCTAATATTAAGGGCTGAGCGAAATTAAAAATATTATAAAGCATAGTTCAGGTTCAGGCCAGCCTGCAGGGCTCGAAAATTAGAAACATATCGCGTCCCCCCCACCCCCCCCCAGAGGCAAGTACCCAGTTTTAAATTAGGTTGCCCGACTGTACTTCCAGGTTGCTCCATTTCTGTAAATTTATTTCTGTTGAAGATATATATTGTTATAAGCCATACAGGCTGCAGAATTCTTGTAAATACAAACTCAAACATTATATTGACGGAATATATAAATAAACACCATGAATACTTATGCAGGCCCTGAAAAACAATTATCTAGGTTGTCCCCCAGGTCAACCAACGTGCTAATATCTGGTTGCTCTGCAGTGAAAAGTGGTTGCTCCGGACCGCAGGAACGTGTACGATTTTCGTTGCATGTACTGTAAACTATGTATGATAAGTTTCATTTGGTTAATCAATGATATAGAAAGGAGATGTGATGTCGTCTCGCATTGCACCAATCCATGCGAGATTCAGTGCTGGTTGTAAAAACATCTTCGTGTAATTCACATTACCGAGAAAGTTCATTTCTAATGACTTATCTTTATGATGATCAATTTGCAGGAATTTAATGGCAGTATAATGCGTGCTTCGTACCAGTTAATTAGCCTAGACGAACTAACAACGACGCTTAACAGAGATCGTGATTACTAAAGCTGGATGCTTATGGTGGGATACCAGGACAGGTTTTAGAAACAATTACCTTTCTGGGTTTTACGTGAGAATCGCAATTTCAAAGCCAATCACCTATCGCCCCGTTACATGGTCGTTTGTTTAATTACATTACTAGCGTTGCCATACTAACATGACAGTATTGGGTCATGCGTGACTAATTTGATGATAGCCATGGATATTTATATGTAACAAACAAATCATGTTACTTAAATGATCAGATTCTGTTCACAGACACGTGCACGTTCACACACGCGCGTGTATACACACTCAAACGCAAACGTGCCCACGCTCCACGGACGCGCATACACACATATCCGCACATTCATTTATGTGTACATTAAATGTGCACGTCTACCTCTTGTGACTCTGTATATAGGCAGCTTATGTTAGATATAACATGTTAGGGTATCGAACCCATCATATGTAATTGGCTCACGCCCTCAAGAAAGCAGGACTCGGTACACGCCGATAAAGAATGTACCCGAGGAAGCTAAAGATGGCTGAGGACAAGCCACAGTGTTCAAATGCGAAGAAGGGCTGATTGGAGTTGTAGGATGTTTCCAATACTACCGTCGCAGAATACAGTATTCATACATGTGGAATTCAGTAGTTAGTGAGAATACACGTATTTAACAGGAAATAAATAACTCAGGAGTCAAAATGCTCACCTTGCTAAAATCCCAGTGGTAGTTACTGCACAACAACCACCATTGCAATACTGCTTCCAAGCATTATTTACCAATGCGGGAACCACCCTTGCCATTGACATATTTAACCAATAGGATGAGCATCATTCGGTCAATTGAGCAAGCTTCGCTGGTACCATTGATCAATTAAGCAAAGGTCATTATCCTTACGCATGTCCAATGAGTCAAACATCTCTGACAACAGTAATGCTTAGCAAGGCAAGTGTCACATATAAAATTGACGAATGGGAAAGCATTCTTAGTAAAGTGGCATGTGCAACTGAATCGATGGACCAATAGGACAAGCATCCCTGGTACAAATAACAAACAAATCACGTACATTTAACCTATTGAGTAGTCACGACAAGCAATGGTGACCATGGGGAGGGTGGAAACTTAGTTGCGAATAGATCTTGGGAAAACAATTAGGCAGGAATTATGAAAAGTTGTGCGGGAAATACAAGAATCTATGTACAGCTCTATGCCTCTCACCCACAATTTGTCATCGTGGAACGCACCATTAGTTAAATGGCCTTTAACACCATTGACCATTGTGAAAGTACCATTGATCAGTTTACAGCCGTCTCTGGTACTATTGGTAAATGGTTCAATTCTCCGAACCGATGCTATTTGCTAATGGGGCAATGGATACAGGTAAAGATTTGGACGGGAAAGGTAAAGCTATTGCAGTCCTTGACACGATTGTCCAATGGAAAGTATATAGAACCATGATGCAAGTGCCATTTACTAACGGGTCAATAGTAACAGGCAAAAAATCTGTGATGGAAATTTAAAAAATGCTTGTACCATTGATAAATGATTCACCGGATACTACACAACTGAAACGTATATTGACCGATACCAAGATGCGCCCAAATATACCCTCCAATATGATTCAATACATTAAAACCATCATATGATTCAATACATTAAAACCATCATATGATTCAATACATTAAAACCATCATATGATTCAATACATTAAAACCATCATATGATTCAATACATTAAAACCATCATATGATTCAATACATTAAAACCATCATATGATTCAATACATTAAAACCATCATATGATTCAATACATTAAAACCATCATATGATTCAATACATTAAAACCATCATATGATTCAATACATTAAAACCATCATATGATTCAATACATTAAAACCATCATATGATTCAATACATTAAAACCATCATATGATTCAATACATTAAAACCATCATATGATCCAAGGCTTTAATCCAGAACCATATGCTGGGGCCATGTCATCTTAATATCTTAAATACATTTTGCCTAACTGAGCATATCTGCCAAATTTTGTTTAACCCATCAACAATTGTATTTCTCCATAGGTCACGATATTTAACAAAAATCTAGTAAGGGCCATAAGAAGCCATGTCTACATAATATTCATCGCTTAAATATGTATTGTGTATCTGAAAATATGCCAGCTGGTTTTTTTCTCCATCAGCAAGTGACGAATCGTGCCACAAACGCATTGCCCACACAGTGGTAATACTTCAAGAAGGACCGTCAATATACATATAAAATATTGTAAGTACCATAACCATGGTCCTTGATGGCGTGGCCCCTGTAGATTCAGAGCTCCAATGTATATTGGTCAAAGGAAGATTTCTTCTAAATTTGGTTTTAATCCATCAACAACTGGCGAAAGGTGCCATAATTCACCTTTCCAGAGCATCCATATATCAATCTGACGTCATATGGCGTCATAATCAGCTAAGCGACGTGTATGATGACGTCATAATCATTACGCCATAAATGATTATATTTGGCCCGACTTTAACTCTCAATAGTTCGAAAGGTTGTACGAATTGTATGTCTCTACTATTTAATAAACGTGCTGTTGAATGCTTTGGAACTAACTTGACCGGACGTTGTTGCTGCCATAGGCAGCAACAGCGCCCAATCAAAATAGTTCCAAAGTATTCAATGGCTTACCTGTATAGTTTTCTGGAAATTGATAGCCAGAGAGTTCAGAGATCGATCAATCTCAACACGAGCGACGTGTGGGTGGAGCTTAGCTAGAGATGGGCGGCGCATAGCTAAAAATGGAAAGCCCCATTATTGAGAGAAGGTACATGGACAGACTGATTGGCGGCGATCAGAGCATGATTGTAATGGCGCACCAGGTGAACTACCTAGCGATATGAATTATAGATCAACCGTTGTTAATGTATTTGTGATTCCACCACGCACCACATACACACATGCGCACGCGCACACGCACGCACACACACACACACACACACACACACACACACACACACACACACACACACACACACACACACACACACCACCACCACCACCACCAACCCCACTCGCATTGTTTATCTCTCTGGTTATTACACTGAAGTGTTTCTACAATAAATCCAATTTTAAAGATTTTTGATTTTAAAATCATTTAGCATGATGACTGAGTTTTATGTCCGACCGCTGGTAACAGTAACATTATAAAATGGCAGATTCCCTTCACCATTGTGCGACTTCATACACAGTGGACTATGTGGCATAAGAACGCGTATGCATATCAAGACTACGTCACATATACAATTATCCTCGACCATAACTGGAACTAAAAATGTGTCAAACATTTCCTATGCGAGGCCTTCGAGCACAGAAAACTGAGTTTATAAAAAAAATCCGTGGACAGATCCAAAATAAAATTAATAGCAGTATGGGACCCATTGGGCACTAGCGGATCACGTATGGAGTTGATCGGATACATACGGTCGGAGATGAGGTGGAAATACAGACTCAGAGAATAATAAAGAAGAAGAAATTAGGACCGCAGTAATTATAATAATATGCGCTGATACGAAGATTAATGGGCCGTTCCAGTTTTAGCTATGCTCCACCCATCTCTATCTAAGCTCGTGTTGGGATTGATCGATTTCTGAACTCCCTGTCTATCAATTGCCAGAAAACTATACATGTAAGCTGTTGGATATTTTGAAGCTAATTTGAGTGGGTGCTGTTGATGCCTATGGTAGCAACAGCGCCCAGTCACCTCAGTTTCGAAATATTTGACATAATGTTTATTAAATAACAAAGACATACAATTCGTACGTGTCGGACTACTAAACGTTAAAGACGGGCTATTTAGAATCATTCATGACCTCATGATTATGACGTCACCATGCACGTAACTTAGTTAATTATGACGTCATATGACGTCAGATAATAGATGAATCAAGTGGAAAGGTGAATTATATGCTCACACCGTGCATCACACTAACTGCTGAGAGAGAAAAGTATCTCTCGTCGTAGTAACAAATTAACAACTACGAGGACGCGTTTAGAAAATACATTTTGCTTTCTCGTTTCCTGATTGTATAATGAAATGATAGCCTCATCGGATTCCCCGTGAAACGATGTTATAAATAGCTCAAAGCCATTCTTTCATGCAGGCATTTGTAACGGATAAACTGGGATATCTGATGTGTGTTGCTGTGTGACCGAATCTCTGCATTTTATATTCATAATGTTTTAATTTTCCATTGACCGAAATATGGCACATATTTGTTTATACAAAAACTCTTTGAGCACGGATATTTTTCTATTGTTGCAAAATCTATATGGCATGAATGGCTGTTTGCGGTGATGTCATGTAATGTGTGCTCTGACATGAGTGTGCTTGTATGAGTCATCGTACCTTGATCTGAGACATTGAACATTACAGCTATTTTGGCAAATGAACATGTCAGATCTCTGTACATAGTCATATTGTTTTCTTGAAGAAGATCTCATGTGACGCTGCCGAATAACAAAAGTATCCGATCTGCCACTCAAGTAGCTGACATCATATTTTTTAATACGTCACTTGTTAGTTGACGTCACAATCAGTTACAATCAGTTACGAAGCTGGAAAGATCTGCCACGAAAATGTCCGAAGTGTATGCGCGTTGGTGAATTTACAATTTAATAACGATTCCGTTGAATGTTTAGAAACTAATTTGACTAAAAGCACCAATATATTCAACAACTTACTTGTATATTTACCAGGAAATTTAGATTCTGGTAATTCAGAATTCAATGTTTCAAATCGATTCCAAAACCAGTACAATATTGACGGAGTTTAGCTAGAAATGGGTCGATATAGTTAGAAATGGACCACTGAATGGCAGTAGGTTACAGTTGAACAACATGACTGGATATCTTTGATGGCAATCTAGGTGAAAACTATGTATAGCACTGAAGTAGAGCACCGTGCATTTTAGCACAATGAAATATTTCCTTAAAGGTTTATCATATGATGTTAAGATTAAAGAATATTTTCCCCGATACTAATGTATTATTACGAGACAGCACCTGGCTACACCAATCCTAGGGAAACGAACATATGCTTAGTGTGATGCGCCGGGCCCGCCACAGCTGCTGCCCCTGCGCTTCACCGCCGCCTGACGATCGGATCGGACGAAGACGACGCTTCCGCCCGCCGCGTCCTCCATGGATGCGGTGGCCTCTGGGACCTTCTGCCTGGTGGGAAAGAGGGCGGGACTGGTTCGGCCATACACATGTGTTGACTGCATAACAGACCAGCAGAACCACATGGTTCTCGTGGGTCCCAGTGCATATTCGGATCCAAAGGATTCACCTCGATTGTGGCATTCGAGGCTTAGCTTCGAATGCCTTGGCGTTCAGTAGACCAGTGGTGGTGATTGGAGGGGGAGGAGGGAATGCGGAAACAGTCGTCACCCTCAGACTCAGAACCTTTAATGGGAGTATACATCTGATCTCTGGGGAACTATTCAAGTGGCAATTGAACACCAATTAACAATGATATATTTTAATAATTAGTGAGCAATAATTTACGAAACAAGGATAATTACAACGCCTGTGTCATTTCATAACGAACCACATGCGAATAAAGATTGAAAGTAAATACCGATACTGATACGTAACTAAAAGATAATAACGTTGAATAAACAAGTGGTAATGACGAGAATGTAAAATAAGACTAGAAAGTCTGTATTCTTACCGAGCTACGAAAACCTATCAAACCTGATAGTATGTATGTAAGATAAGTTTCTCTACTCAGACATGACTTGATGGACGATATGCCTTACAAAGAGACTGGATACATATTCATGAACAGGAGAAACAACATATTATCTAAGATACCGATCGAATGTAAAAGTATTTCATTAGGTTTAAAATAAAGTTATGTCATAGACAAGAACACACTGAAAATAAAGTGATAAATAACAAATAACAGGTTCCCAAAACCAATTTTCAATTGATAAGTCTGTCTCATTTACATAAAAACTATGACTAGATGGTGAGAATAGGGAATAGGATGAAGCTGATCGAAATGGACCTTTCCATTTTTAGCTATTCCCCGTCCATCACTAGCTAAGTTCCACCCACACCTCGCCGTGTTTGGATTGATCGATCCGCGAATGCCCTATCTATCAATTTCCTGAAAACTTTGCAGGGAAGCTGTTGAATATTTTGTAACCGATTTGACTGGGCGCTGTTGCTGCCTATGGCAGCAACAGCGTCCAGTCAAATTAGTTTAAAAATATTCAACAGAATATTTATTAGATAGTAAAAGCAAACAATTTGTACAACAACCCATAGACCGTCATCAAATATGCGTTCGTGACGTACTTATCGACGTCATTCATGATGTCATCCATTATGATGTCATTCTACACACCGCTTAGATGATTATGACGTCATATGATGGGTGCATACTCTGGAAAGGTGAATTGTGACTACGATAGCTCATTCGCTGCCTCGGTCCACTCCAGTGGGAGATGACCCAAATAAACTACTGGCAGGACTGCAATACTTGAGTGAGGGACATCTTTAAGGAAGGTATTTCAATAGCTTCAATTGCGGATACAATCCCTCACGTCAATATTTGAGTGAGGGACAACCATAATGACAGTCTCCTATGAGAAAAAGGCTACATAGAACAAAAGCTTAAAAATACTATCTATTATGATCTCTAACGTTAGTGATCAAACTGTATAAAATCGGGACATAGGGTATCGATTGGTCGTAAATTCATTCCGGAGACGTATAAGATGGAAAACCCGTTTAGTTGTGCATATAACACGGAGAGATACGATCCAGCGAATATCATCGGGTTCCAGATATGTCCCAGTCACCTATACTATGGAAACGCACGTTCCAGCAGGGAGGATCTGCATGAAAAAATGGTAACGATGAGTTACAACAGGTTACTTAAAGGCAACAAGAAAAAACCCCAACATATAACTCTCTAACAGTATGGAGAACTTTTTGTAAGTTAAGGTTTGTCGATCTCAGGACCCTCTTTACAATCAATGTCAATGGCTAAATTATATAGATATAGATAACCTGGTCCTATCATGTAAAACAAGCACGGTTCCACTCGGATGGAGCAAGAGTTTGACACGCTTCTCTATGATAACATTCATTTCCTTTCTTGGCAGTTACATAGTCAATAAGGGAAGCAGTGCAAAAGAGGTTTAAATCATACTGGTAAATGCAAGACAAGAGGTAATTGACCTGCAGGAGATTGAGAAATGTCATGATATATCAAAAGGCACACAAATGCGGCTCGTAAACTCATTGGTATTCAGCATTGCATAGTATGTATGCTTGCGCGAGCTGGAATTTGAACAAGAATGAGACGACAAGGGTCGCCAGTTTCGAATTGTAGTGCTTGGAGGATGCTCCGAAAACCATCGCATGGCCATTAAATGCATGCAAGCATGTTGGCGGAAGTACACAAGATTGCTGAACATTATACACCAACGAAAACTGGAGTAATTTATGTGAAGAAGAGATGGTGACAGTCTGAAAAAGTTGGTCATGGCGACTGACAAAGTCCTAATAACAATATTTTGATGGTGTAGTCTGATGAAAACTGGATCTGAGCATAGAATCACATCTGCATAACTTATAGTAATGAATGACCACCCAAAATATCCCTTGTAGTGACCTGTTATATGAAAGTGAGTTGAGTAATTAGTTCACCGGTGTTCAAACGGCTACTAATTTAGCCCGCTGCTTAGATATGACAAATTTGCAAGGCAGTGACTGAAAGTGCTAGTACGGTAATAGTTTAATTTTAACATTTGAAAAGTAAAAGTCCGATGATAATTTATGTCCTGAAATCGTATTATTTAGTGAACGATGAAATGAAGACGCAAATTTAAAGCAATGATCACTGGTCAATGGCAGAACTAAAGGTTATTCAGTAGCAACGATGGAATATCAAATACTGACAGTTGTGGCTATAAAGTGCCACTATCTGGGAGGCTAGTGCAATGTGCATCATCAGCATCAGCATCATCATCATCATCATCATCATCATCATCATCATCATCATCATCATCATGTTTAATGAATGATACCTAATGAAACATAAGCTTGCTTATTTATGCTATAATGCACTATATTAGTTGATAACCGGTCAATCCTCTCCAAGTTAGGAACAGCGCAATATGATGGTTTCAAGCGGATTCCAGGGATCGACTCTATTGGGAAATCTGTGAAAATATCATTTTATAAGGTAACGGGAATCTCAAAACTTGGTCCCATGTCATATTACTATTATCAACCTCGTCGATAATTATCACATTGCACTGTTTAAAGCTTGTACAGTGTGATGATCTTTGACTCGGTTGATAACAGTGATAAGCAATGGGACCGAGTTCCAGATCCTCTATGTATGTATCAGACTAATGTAATTGTGTACCTGCATAGGTGACCATAAAGCTGGCATAAAAGCAACTTGCTAATCTATTAAAAACTCATTGTTTCTATTTGACCATTACTCAGTTTGTGGGATGTGGTTTCCCGCTATTGCAAATGCCTAAACGTAGCGTATTACAATGACAGCCGTCCACATCAACGTCTATATCTTATTCCATATTTCTCATCCACGTATTGGAGATCAATGTTGACGCCTGGTGAGCACGTGTATTTGCTAGGGAGAAAACATCAATAACCTGTGTTCTATGCGCTCTTTTATGGAGCTAGCTTACAACACGTTTAATGTGTTGCATATATTTTGTATTGTACATAACATTTTCCTAAAAGGTCGCTTTAGATCTTAATGATCGTCTCGGTCGATTGGTGGCTGTTAATGATCGGTAGTGCAATGCTCGATGCCATTTCTTCCATGCAAATATACTCATTTCAAAGAAACCTGGATACAAGACTTGTATTATGACTCGTATTCCGATTACGTGTGAAAATCGAATATATTATGAGGTAGATATAATTTAATCCCGACGCCTTATAATTCAGATAATGAAAATACGAATAGGGTTTAGTGAATGCCAGGAAGCCCTCCTAATTGTTTTATCTGCACTTGCGTGCGTACATTACGTACATGCATGTGTGCGTGCGTACGCATGAGAGCGAGCGAGTGAGTGCGTACATGCGTGTTAAACTTTTATTTCTCAATTACTCTGATTTGTGGGATAGCACGCGATCAAAATTTAAAAAGTCAGGTTAGCCAATCAAGTTGCTTGGATTCGCATTTTAGACAGGAAATAAGATATTTCGTTGCTGCAGTATTGGCACTTTCCATGTGAGTTTGTAAAGCTGATGTAATATCTGCAGTGCTGGTCGCTTATTGCTAATAGTAGTAGTGTCGGAATTAAAATGATACCACCTCCCTTAACTGGCCGCCGTTCGGCGATCCGTGGCCCCCCCACCGCCTTCTCAATCCCCGGGGCATAGTTTGTTGAGACGGGGGCCACCACGGATCGCCGAACGGCTGCCAGGGAGGTAGTATCATTCTGACACTACTACTACCAGGGTTTGAACGCCCATTTAGAGACAAGCCTCCACAGTGATACACACCACTGATCGCCTTGTGATCAATCACACCAGAAGGGCGGGCCTCTCTCCTCTCTCTCTCTCTCTCTCTCTCTATTCTGTGTAGGCACAGACAAATACGTAGTCTCTGTCAGAGTCGCATCGACATGATGTCCACCCATAGTGGCTTCCATCTACCTTGACAACGCTCACCTGGGAGGATGCTAAAGTGATTAGCATTTGAACCATGGCAGACTCTGGCATGTGCACATGTTACACAGAGAATCTGGTGCTGAGCAGGGGTCTCCAGCAGACAACCACGTCCTATCCTCTCCACCCCATAGAAGTGGCAGACAGACTCGATCTCTTTACGTGGGTGAAAGCGGTCGTAAATGTTTCTCCGCAAGGGGTCGACCCAAGGATTGTACTGGGGGGTCATCCCGGAAGTGGGCCCATTTGGCATGCAATATCTTGGCAGTCTCAGCGCCCTGTGCCACTGCTGTAGACGCCAGCACGAGCAGTATGATGAGAATCATGGCTATATATGAAGAGTTAAACTGAACAGAGCGAACCCCTCGAGAAATATCTGTGCCAGATCGAGCCCTGTTCCATCCGGATCGATAGTGATCGTCATCCCCTCACAGGCAGGGGCTAGCTGCTTCACTCTGCCGCCGGCTAGGAAACGTATCTCTAGGAATATACGAGTTATTTGCGGGATAGTGAGGCCGACTCGCTGAAGTAGTTTAACAGCACCCTTGACTTTGGAGACATGTGATACACCATCTACCCTTTGGATGCCCTCTTGGAAGTTAACAGTTTCTTCTGGTCCATCGAATGGACGACGCAGCAGGAGCTTTCCACCTATAACCCCGATCTGGTGACCCACCCTCGTCAGGGAGACAACTTCACCTATGTAGGTGAGGAAGGATGATCCCCGATTGTAGAGCTTTCGAACTGTCCCATCCTTTTTCACAACAGTGGAGAGGGGAGTAACCTCTATGTCAATGACTGCGGGAGGCCTATATAGGGGCAACCATGTTTGCCAGTCACCCCCAGGTCCAGCGCGGTACCACACTTCATTATTCTTAAATATGAATTGCAGGTTTTTGCCATGGTCAATAGCCGACCATCATGGGTCATCGGCAGGGCACTGCTCGAATAGGGTGTTGATGTCTGCCACCGTATCCGAGAGCTCAATCAACGGCTCGAGGATGTACTTCCTCTTCGGGAAATCGTATCGAAACACGATCTTGTGGCCATCTATGTTGCGACCCAGGCGCTCCTTCGACAAATCCTTGAGGTCTGTGAGCAGCTCCACCCCATCATCACCAATGGGGTGGAGGGAGAATGCCTTTGACTCTGCGTCGTACTGTAGGGTGAATGATTTGCCATCGCTCTCTTCTACTTTGGCAGCATCAACTGCGTACACATCTGCCAGATCAGCAAGACCAGTCGAGTGAGAAAATATGGGTTCCATAGCACTCTATAGGAGGGGTTTAAACAGGAGATATAACCATGCCGATTGTCAGACTGCTGCTCCCCGCTGGTGAGAACGTAATCTCACCCACTCTAGAGGGGAGACGGGTGGTACAGTACCGTGTAGAATGGGTCATCTTCGAGGTGCCCCAGCGTGGTACAACATACATACATGCCGATGTGCTACATCAACCTCTGGGCAGTGCACACAACAGCTCACTGGTAGAAGTCGGCCGGGATGTGATAGAGTATTTCCCAGGTGCCAACAGCAACCTATGGAAAGCTATCAGTGCTAGCCTGTTCACACGTGTAAATCACGTGTTTGACAGCCCCTCCATTAACATATATGCCAGCATGGATGGGATATCGGATGCCCATTTAGAGTTTACACTCTTATTACTCAATGACCTGACATGGTATCACACCAGGAATATCTGACCTTTGCCGAGATGATGGTTTAATCTCCAGGTATACTATGGCAAAATCAGAGTGGTGGACGCAACCAGAACTATACCCCTCCCTGAGGGCTGACGAGGGCTGTACCATCCACGGCTGGCGACTCCAGCAGATAGATACCATCAGGCAGACTCTCGTCCATGAGGCAGAAAAGCACAGCAGAACGCGCAGGCAATATAAGACAGCCTGCAACGTCCTCGCGTGTACAACAACTGCTGTGGGTGTGATTGGAGCCAGTGCTGGGGTGGCAGCTGTTGCCACTCTCGCTACAGGGGTGGGTGCCATCGTCGCCATCCCGCTGGGTGGCCTGACACTAGCCGCCACTGTCTTGGCCACGGGCTTGGGGGTGGACCAGCGGCAGATCACAAGGAGGCTGGAGAAGCATGCCAAGTATGTGACACTGGCACAGAGTATGGTACGGACCATCGACGAGTCTGTCAGCAAAGCTCTCGGGGATGGCCAGATCTCCGATGACCCCAAAGTACCACCATATATTGAAGGTCCAAGCCCTGTACTGCACGGAGAAACCTAAAGTGCGACAGCAATATCGCAAAGGCGCCAGCATTAAAAAACGAGATGTTACGGTGAGGTGGCCTCGCTGGTCTCTGGAGTTGAGACGACTACAAATAGTGTGCTGCCTGTACGGTAGATTTAAGAACACCAGTATAGGTGGCCTTCCCACTGAACCTCACGACAGTCATCTGGAGCCAACTGCCCCTCCTGGATACACCCTTGACTGGCCTGAGAGGTCTACTGGATGATATACCAGAGCTAACACAGTTCTCCATCAGTCGCTGAACGATCGCTGAACAACTGCCCCATCACTATCAAGGATGCGAAGCAAGCTCATACTTGGATGGCTGCTCCAAGCCTCTCATACTGGAATCAACAGCTGAACTTTGCCGTGTGGTGTGCCACGGCAGGATGTGGAGTAAGTTCCACCCTGCTTCACTCCTATTCTTGTACTCCTGAAGCTGTGCTCATCGCCAGCTGTCTCAGATTCCACGTGTACTTCCATGAGCTGGGTGCAAGCCTCCCTGATACAAACGACTTCGATCCACAGCTCAACAGTCATAGCGTCTCAGCGGTCAGCAGACTACAGGGAGAGTTCAGCGCTCACCAAGACTATCGGTGGCATGGTGGTGACAACAGCGGTCTAGGGGTTATGTACGGTGACCCGAGATGTGACTACTCAGGATTCCCCTATCGAACACCCCGACGAGTAGGCCGTCGGAAGATAGCGACATTCTCGTTCGTTCCAGACTCCGACCCTGGGGCGCTGGTGCAAGATATGCACATCACTGGCTTGTGGCAGGACTATCCAGATGTGTGGCAGTACTTTGTCCCACACACCACCCCAGGCGTCACACCAGTAGGAATCGTTCGGATTAACCAGTCCCTGGAAGCACTGTTCTACTGCCTCCTTACAGCACAGACCCAGCTGCGGTATTCCATAGATGGCGTCAGCGGAGCAGAGGTCCAGGCCATGTTCATCAGTCTCGTTGATGATATGATCATCGTGGCAGACCCCAGTAGTCTTATTGCTAAGTTCCAGCAGGGGTTGCAGACGGCCCATCGCAAACTTGACTTTGCTATTTCACCACACCTACGGTTGATTCCGAGCAACATGATCGTGAACATCGAGGACCTCCAAGTCAGGGGCTATAACAATATGATAATCGAGGGGAGTTCCCCCAGTGTCCACTTCGGCTTCAACATTGACATCAATGCGCGTAGTACGGGCCATACAGTCGTTCCTACCCTGACACTGCAGCCAGTCGACATGGCAGCTCCAGGCGTTCCGACCCCGACACCGCAGCCAGTCGACACGACACTGCTTCCTGTGGTAGATCTACAAGTGTTGTCAGGCCTAGCTATCATGGGCTCGGGATCAGCCTACTCCGCCGCTAGCAAACCAGCTATAAGACTATCCTGACTCTACAGTAGCAGTGGAGACCACAGTGAGACACTGAACCAGCTTGGCATGCCCTACAGTCCCTATAACCGCTGCAAACATGCACATCAAGGGCTGGAGGGTTCTGCAGTGCATCCTTTTTCCAGCTTGTAGTATCGCAGAGCCTGGTTCAGCTCTGAGTCCGTTGAGGCCATGGCGGTCTGCAACAGCTGGAACACATCTAACAAATACTCCCGATCCTTGTAGAAAACTTTAGCCCGCAGGAGCTGCTCGACGACACTCCCGCCCATGATAAGGTATTCAAGGAAGCAGATCTGCCCCTTACCAAATCCTAGACAGAGCTTCACAGCTGTCAGCTACTCAGTAAGCTCAGCACCGGAGAGCTGAGCGAGCTCATCTGGTGTCTTCTTCTTGTAGTCCTTCAACTCCCTCTGGAAGACATCATAGTACTTCTCACATAGCATGAGCCCGGGCATGTTTAAGATGTTTCAATAGAGAAATGAATATTTCTGAGTACCAATCCGGCCACCTGGCAGATGCAGACTGGGAAGATCTTATTAGCTCTCTCGACAGGGGATGCAGACGTTTAACCCCATTATATACTCAGTGCTTAAACAATGACATCAACGGTACAGATCGTGAAGCAACGGCCCGAGAGCCAGGCGAGTCTTCAGAAGGTGGAGAACCTGCTACGAACCAAGACACAGAATTTACTGACTTAAGCAAAACCTCTGGCAGTCCATGTCGCCAGTAACGTGGTGGCGAATGTGGCCGTGATGAAGATGATAGGGGGAAATGAGGTTCTTCCTGCCACCACTGTGGCTGTCCTCGCTATAGTGGTGAGTTGGCTGGCCGGGCACTGTCTCGGGATAACTCACCCCATCCCAAAGATGCCCTCAGTGGTGTCTCCTACACTGTTGCCGCCACGACCATGGGCGGACGTGTTACACTAATGGAGGCCGCGATTCTAGGGCTAGGAATAAGTGCAATGGCTGAGATCATCGTCGCCTATGTTTAAAACCTCTGAATAGTGAGTGATGGATCACGAGACCCCTGCAGAAGATGAGGCATGGCGTGCCAGAGGGTGGTGTGTAGCCCATAGTCCAGCACGTGGACTGAGGATTGCCAATGCCTGGGAATGGTGGACCGCCCACAAGGCGTGCCCCTGCAGAGAGGGCCAGTACCCTGAGCACTGCTACCTATTCCCTTGGCCGACTGCGTGGTCCTCCTATGCCCTACTATTCACTGGGGGTATGACTAGTAGGTTTAAGCCATCTGTATATAGCACTATATCACTGTCGATGGCAAAACAGGTGCTACCGCCAGCCTCCAGCTAACAGATGTGAAGAAGTCAGGGTTCTTTGGTTTGCTGTTTAAGACCACAGGATAGTCATGGCTTCCCGTGCATGTATCATACAGATACTGGTTGTACTAGACACTGAGGGTGCTGGCACAGACCCTCTATTCTATCTTCTTAGCTGCTGCTGGGATTTCATGCTTGACGCCTCCATCGCATCCTTCATATCCGCCGGAGGTGCAGGATTCCCCGCTCTGCAGGCCAAAGAGCTGGTGCAGGAGGTACTGCTGTTTAGTCTACCAGATATAGACGAGGCTACCGCCGACCAAGTGCTAATCATCCTCTGCACGCATGTCTGTACCATTTGACAGTAGGCCGGCCGATGCTGGCAAGGTGGTGCTGATCATTGCCCCATCAGGACACGGGAAAAACATCTTGCTGCGGGCTCTCCTGGCCGAACATCTACACTCTCAATACATCCTTCTGGTGTCTGACTCAGCCACTGAGGCGGTTGACAGTAATGATCAATGGCACAATGGCCCAATCACGAAGATGCATAACCTGCAAGCACTGATGGAGAAGCTGCTGGAAGCCCGACTGATAAAACCACTTGTTCTAGTTATCGATGACCCTGCAATGGACCAGAAGACAGTCACCTACCTCAGCAACATCACGAGGCGCATCCGGCACACAAAGATAACTGTCTTCATCCTCTTTCAGAAGTACACCCGCGAGATCTCACCGGACATCCGCCACAATTCCCAGTTGCAATACTTCCGCTCCAAGTTTGGACATGCCCTGCTCGAGACCATATATGACAGCCTAACCCTCAAGGAGACCAAAGGGGACTTTATCGGTGTACAGATGGCAGCTGATCTGTACCGCTTTATCTTCAGCAACAAGGAGACAGTCACACTTCAAACTATTTCTGGAAAAGGCGCAGAC
This sequence comes from Chaetoderma sp. LZ-2023a, assembly GCA_034401795.1. Lineage (NCBI taxonomy): Eukaryota > Metazoa > Mollusca > Caudofoveata > Chaetodermatida > Chaetodermatidae > Chaetoderma > Chaetoderma sp. LZ-2023a. The sequence continues at coordinate 35,334,243 of CM067370.1, read as the reverse complement.
CTTCACCTACAAGCTGAATCCGGCCAGGAAACCAGCCTACTCTACGTGTCAACGCTGACAGCCTGTCACAGTTGCCGCAACTTGTTTTTCATTCATCAGCAGGTTGAGAAACTTCATCCGCGGTCTACGCTACTTTGTAAGATGCTTGAGGACCTTCGTCAGAAGCTTGATGAACTTCGTCAGAAGCTTGAGGAACTTCGTCAGTTTTGGCAGAAGCCTGTGTCTTCTTAAGATGATACTTTCGCTGAAATTCTTCCCACTCAGGGACCTTGTCTGGGATTCTGTTAATTTGGTGCATCTCATGAAAGACCCACTTTCCCCATGAGACCTTAGCATTTGACTTGTTTGGGGATTTGATGAGGTAGTCCTGGTAGTTTTCTGGGAATATCACAAATGCTGCCAGATAACTGGCCAGTCTCCTGCACCCTTCTGCGTTAAAGATGTGCTCAACAGCCTCCTTGCGGCCAACAGTGACCCCCTCCTGAGTACCTTCTGTTACAGTAGCACTGACCTGCTTCGTGAGGGCGTTATTTGCTCTAGACTGGATTCTATGCAGCATCTCTCGCTCTTCCTGGCTATGGAGTCGAAATATATCAGCCCACTTCCCGACCGTTAGTAGATCTTTGGGTTCGACCCTCGCCCCTTGGAGAGCTAGAATAACAGGACTGGTGGTTGGGTAGTACCTTGCCCTGGGTGCTGTCAAACTTCCGGTAGAGTATCCGAGTCAGCAGTTCTTTTGTACTACGAGCTTGCGCCCCTTCCTCTATGGTGGCCAGTATCTCCGCTTCAGACTGAGGTGTGACCCTGGCTCGCTCGTGGATAATTTTGATGTCACAAAGCAGTCCTCGGACGCTGTCACAGTGGGACAGTGCACGCCGTGGCTGTGACTGTCATGCCGACTTGTCCTGCTGCCTATAGACAATCTGCTGGAGAACTTTACCAAACATGGCAGCCGTTTAAAACCTCTATATACCCAGACCTTAAACATGCTGCAGTATGTGCAACATCCAGATGGGGCCATTGAACCCGCGACATCACACCGCATTAATCCTCGGTAGGACTGCCTACCATTCGTCCCAGTATACATGATGAGAACCCGTTGTCCGCTGCTGGGAAGTACATTGACTTTGCAATCTCGGAACAGATCCACGAGATCAAGAGCATGACACTCGAGTTCAAGCTTCAGAGCACAATAGAACAGACGGTAGAGCTCCCGCAGATTCTGAACAGGTGGGAGATTGTACAGAGCAACAGCACCATGGACACCACCTTTGTGAACGATGAGTACCGAGTCCTAGGTCCGCTGGCTCGTGGCCCAACCTCCTATGCGAAGGGAAAGGGGTACTACACTGTGGGGTGCAATGAGGGGTTCCCGGAATTCGAACTACGGGCAGATGTCGAGAAGCCCATGGCAGTTCCACTCTTAACCCTCCTCGAGAACACACACGTGAATCCGGCTGCTATGCATGATAGGCTGTTCCTCCGGGTGTACACTGAGCAGCTCGCAGATACGACGATGAATGCTCCAAGACTTCATGTCTGGCATGACGAGAATGACCAGGAGCTGAAGCAAACGGGTTCCAAACAGCAGATTGTGCATGTGGAGCGAGAACACCGGCATGTCCAAGCCACAGCTAACGAACGGGTAGAGCTGACACTGCATCGTGGTGCATCGGACTGTGTCACTGTTGCGGCCCTGGTTCAGAAGGGAGGGGCCATCCTGCAGGTGGATAAGGTAGACGACTTCAAGCTTATGGTTGCTGGGACCAATGTTCTTGGTGAGGTACGCAAGCTGGCTGATTGCCAACTCTACAGACCGAAAACTAAGTCATATGCACTTCTGCGACTAACCAGTGGAAGCGACAACCTAGAGTCGGCACTTGAGGGCCATCACCAGCTCGGGGGCAGAGACATCCCACCTAATCAGGGCAACCGGCTCAGCTTCAGCATCGGAAACCTCATAGCTGAGACTCGCTCATTAGGTGTGATGGTACTTTACTTTGGCTATGCTGAGGTATGCGTGTCGAACACATCAGGTATTCAGCTTGAGCGTGCATAGCGCACGACTCCTGTCGTCACAGCTGCAGCTGCCACCACTACTATCAGCTCTGCTGTCTTCTGGCCTGTCGATGCTTCATAGTCGAGTGTTGGCTCAGATATCCTTACAGCCTCGTAGTACTCATTGAGACTCTCATCTGCCTCTTTGATGCTCTAGTTGGCCTGAGCTCTTAGTTGTCGTCGGCGTGCCTCCATCTGGCGATATGCTCGAGTGCTTTGCTGTACTCAAGCTTCTCCTCAGACAGCTTCTCCATCGCCTGGTTATGCCGCTCATGCTCGACCTCTGCTGCCTTCTTGTCGGCAAAGCTGAGTCCCCAGTTCACTAAGGCAAACACGCCCGCATTCAAGATTGCAGATGCCATGCTATAGACTACAGTTTAAAGCTACTATATAGCTGCCCCATCGACAGATCCCCAGAGCGATGTATGAACCAGAGGCTGATCCAGTCGAGCATATAGATGACGAGGACTATGAGGAGGACTATGCTGAGGAGGATTATGATGCAGACGAGTACGATGTCAGTGCTGAGTATGATGATGTGGAGCCTGAATCCCGCAAGCTAGCACACAGAGCAAAAGGAATCTATCGCACTTACATAAAAGGTTCTATCGGTCCGTTAGCAGCAGTTAGGGCTCTGATCACTCTGTTCGCAATGAAGGCTGGCGAGACGTTCCGCAAGATCGCCAACAATGCTCTCCATGGTGTGGAGAAGATTTCTAAAGCCATACCAGCTATCGCCTCAGGAGTGGGTACGTTCTTCGGAGCCGCAGGCCCTTGGCTACCGTACGTTGCCATAGCGCTCATGCCCATCTGGGCCACCGAACATTTAAGCCGTACTATATAAGGATGGCCTCTCTGTATGACCTAGTCAAGTCCCTTACCTTCGAGGGTTGGTCAATAAACTACTGTTCTGTGAGGATCCAGCAGAGATTAGACAACAGTGCATGGAGGTGTATGAGGAGGTCTTCAGTGATGGTCGAATGAATGACGGCCATCTGTTCGTCCGTTTAGAGTTCACCCAGGCCGTGCATGACAGGACGGGAGTGGAGGTCAGTGTTGAAATCCGGGAGTTCCGTCTTTCTTGATGAACTCTACTATCAGCCTGGTGGATATTACCCTGAGCCCCCTCAACTACTCGAGGCTGCACATTGCAAGGGCCACAACTTCACATTGGAGACAGTTGGCCAGTGGCTCAGCCACCAGGCGATGTGGCAGATATAGACCTCGTCCACGGCACATCAGGCATACCCATTTCGAGGAAACTGTCCCAAACAGAGTTCACCAGGCAGATGTTCTATTCCTTCCACACGACTCGGTTGGTCATAAGACCTACGAGTATGCCCTCACCATCGTCAATGTCGCCAGCAGGTACAACGCCGCAGTACCGGTACACTCACAGACAAGTCAGCTGGCCAGGTGGCCCAGTCATTCCAGTGTGTCTACAAGGCTTCAGAAAATCCCCTCCAGTGGCCGGAATTGCTGTAGGTGGATGAGGGTAAGGAGTTCAGAGGGGAGACTGCAGCCCTTATACAGAAACAAGGTGTGGCAGTTAGGCGAGGCGAGGTATGACATCACCGTGACCAGGCTATTGTTGAGCAGTGGAATCGGACACTGGCATGGAGAATGTTCCCACACCAATATGCCCAGGAAATGCTAGTGCCAAGTGAACGTTCTAGAGTATGGGTGAGAGGGGTGTCTGCTGTGGTGGAGAGATCCAATGCCGAGGTTACTAGGCTAATCGGGAAGAAGCCGGTAGAGGCTATCAGACACTCTGCTGGTCACAGCTCTAGAGGAGCGAACAAGGGAGAGGAGTGCCTACCACCTGATACTCTTTTTCGGTACCTGTATGAGCCTGGTGAGCTGGAAGGTGGTCGATGGCGTGCAACCGATCCTAACTGGTCGATAGATGTTCACAGGCTTGACAGGTATGTGGAGGCGGAGGGGCGGCCTACACTGTACTACCTGGCACGCCAGCACGGAGTGCCTAGGCGACCATTTGTCGTTGAAGAGCTTCAGCTAGTCCTTGAAGACACACAGCTACCACCCCCTAAGGTGCTAACATGATACTCGATGGGCTCGGTATGGACAAATCTGGCAGCACATGGTGCTTATCATAGTAAGCTGAGAGTCTTAGTGTTTCCTGCTCATACGTTACCATACCCTGGTTGCGCATGCGTAGGCCTCGGTTTTTAGCTCTGTCCACCCCGCCATGTAGGGTGCTATAGAACCCCTGCCAAGAGACCTCATTCTGCTGCTTTGACATTCCCTGAGCTGAGCACTTACTTGCAGCTGCGCTCTCCACATAGTAGCATTTGGAGCAGAGAGCGATGCCACGAGAGCCTTCTAACTCGAGCTTGAACAGTCCCGGAGTCCGTTCAGACCATTTGTCCTAAGCTAGCCAGTCACACTTATGAGCCTGGTGCTCTGCTCGCATCTCAGGGCGAATGACGTCGTCGAGGTTCGAGCCTGCTATAGTGATATACACGGAGTCTGCAGGTACTCAAAGCTGTCACGAGCTACATAGCGATCGAGGAAGTCGTAGTAGAACTCCAGCATTCGCAGCTTCGCGAGCTCATAAACGGCTAACCCCACCAGGAAGGGCCTTCGAATTGTGATTCTCGGCTTGCGACTCTGGAGCTCGTATGACTCACTGATCTCCTCGAGATCTTCGAACCATGCACTATGCAGGGCCTTGGCTCCCACGCGTTCGTCCTTCGTGAAGCTAGTGTTGCTATGCCGTTCTAGGGCCTCGATGAGCTTCCCGTAGGCACTGTTGCTGAGGAGTTTGAAGAGATCTGCCAAGAGCGCTTTGCTCTTATCTACATCTCCCGAGCGGCCGGCCTCCATAACATTATCCATGAAGCACTGGAATGGGCGCTTGGCCTCATAGTCTATACTGCGGTATACATCAGTGATCTCCAGGCCATGGGTTATATACCACTTGACAGTCTGGGCGTACAGCAGCCGTTTCTTGCCAGAGAGGGCACCGACCAACTTCTGGGTGGTGGGACGCTTCCTCCCTGTTCGCCCTAGATATGCCAGCATCTCAGAAGAGATTGCCTCTACCAGGATCTCACGGTTATAGAAGAGAGGAAGCATTTCCTCGAACTTTGCCCACAGAGCCTTGGAGATCTCTATATCTACCTCAGCAAACCTAAATCAGCTGTCTGCTAGGAGAGCCTCCTTAAAGCTAACTACCCCACTAGCACCGGACCAATGGCGCACTGTCTCCTTACCACATGGCATCTCTTTGGCCATCGTTGACAGGTACAGAGCATTTGTGTCGGAGCCGAGTAGACGTTGGCAGACATGCTCACTATGGCGCATTTGAGTCACACCGGCCTCGTGGTATCAGGTGAACACGATGCTGGGAACTCCAACAACAGCACCCTTCAGCATCTCATAGGCTTCCTTGCCTGGTGAATAGAGGCTAACATCCGGCATGTGCTTAGCGGTTCCACATAGGAGGTACTGCAGTGACACACCTGGGAGAGACACTGCATCTTTGAGGATGTCTATTTCTCGTTCTGTGTAGAACTCCCGCATCCACTCTAGGGCTTCGATGAATGGCAACAATGAATGAATGGATGAATGGCAATAATGGCCAGGTTGTTGTAATATCGCAGCCAGTCGGCGAATGTCCGCATTCCATGCTCGCTGAATGTCTGGTTACACTGTTCCCACTCTGATCACGTCAAGAGGTAGCCACCCTTGAGCTTAGATGTCCACGCTGAGTAGTCAGGAAGCCCTGGATATTTGAGCTTCTCATGTGTGTCAAACCATTCATACGAGAACCAGCTCTTCTGCTGTGTACACCCGTAAGCTTTGACCCATACCTCGTATGAGACTCCTGGGCCGAGGTAGTTCAGCACATCGAGAAACCGTAGCTCAGGTGCTATGAGGAACATGGTCTGACTAGCCTTCTTGGCGACTTTCACTGTACCTGTACTGTCAGTCAGCTCATCGACAACGTTGATTGGGTTCAGGTCATACCGCTCAGAGTTGAACTCGTTGATCAGTCGCTGCTGTTGCTTTGGGAGCTTGTCCAGGTCTGTCGGTATGTACTGTGCCCTTACCCTTGTCCGGATTAGACATGCTCGCCATTGGATCACCAGCATGAACTCTCTGATCATTTTTTGGGGGTCAGGATTGCAGAGGTGAGTGGGATCACTCGTGGTGCCATCTAAGGAGCAGCCAACTGACACAGAGATAGGTATGTGAGTACTCTAGATCGTGAGAGTCTCCATAGGATGAGTCTAAGAGTGCTTCGAAGTTGTAAACTATGAAGTGTGGGTATGGGACAGTCCGAACTCGTTAAGGGACGCTTGGACAGCGTTTTATACAGCACTCCCACTGTACCACAAGCGTGCATCCAGATGCTCTCAGCTTCTCCTCTCTCAGGACTGTCTTGCGGTATCTTTCTGCATCCTCACCTCGATGGTGTTGTGGACATCCATGCCAGTAACAGCCATGGAACTGGTAAACAGTGTTTGTGGTCGGATCATAACCATCTACGGAAGCACCCTCAATCCAACGCTCGCCACCATGCCCACACTCTACATGGTGTATGTCTACGCCTCTGTTTCTCAACTCATACTCGATCAAACGAATAACCACTGAACTGGATGTCTGGGGCGGATACAAGGCTTTCTCATACGCAGAGTGTGGCGCCTCAACCTTCTCGCCAGGACACACGATTGTTGTTTTGCTGCCTGTACAGTGATCAGCGTGGCGTTGAAGATTGCATGCCTGTGTAAATCTCTGCTGACAGTGACTGCAGAATAATATATGTGCCAGCTTGGAGATGTTCTTGATGTAGAAGGCGTGGTGGTCCCACACTCCGATGGTCACGGTGTCACGGCAGTGAGCCGCTTGCCTGATCAAGTGCCAGGTGCCCTCTTCGGTTGGTTCATACACGCGAATCCCGATCTTGGCGAAGAACTCTACCTTGTCCAGCTGATCCTGCGAGGTGTTGCGGACATCAGGTACTGTCTTGCCGTAGAACTGTGTGGCAAGCTCTCGTGCAGGAGCTGTACTTCTATTAGCTCTCGCTCCTCGGTGGACTGCTAGACATCGCCAGAGACACATGTTGTCCATGTAGGTGTCGAGGGCAGTCATACTCTTCTTCTGTCGTAGCCAGTCTGAGAGGGGGGGGGGCCTGTCCCAAGCAGAGGTTGGCAGTCGATGACGGCCCTGACCTCAACGTTGATTGATTAAATGAAAGCCCACTTGTGTTGGGTCGATCGATATTGTCTGTGTCGAGGCGGGCTTGCTCTCTTGCTGCCACCCGTTCCTGAGCTGCTCCTATCGTGTTCAGCCACAGGCTCCCTGGAGCATTCTTGTGGAAGAGCATCACCCTACCGTCTTCGATGTGACGGATGCGATAGGTATGGGTGTAGCGGAGGTAGAAGGCGTTCTGGACAATCTGTTGGATCTTTTGCATGATCTGGCCTGTGACATCTCCTTCTAGACCTCTGAAGAATGTTCAGTGTACTGACCCGTGTCCTCTATCCTCTGTCCCCCTTTCGCCTCGACACTGGTCGATAATGTGGTCGCCTTCTCGCCTCATGCTTCGGGCTAAGGGTTCAGACCTCGGCCCCCTCATCACTTGCTTAGTGATCCTGCATAGGGAGGTAATCGCTCCAGTGGATGATCCGCCATCCGCCTTACTACAATCATGGCTCGCAAGCTAGCAGTCACCTCCTCGCCCAACTGACGAAGCTCACGTATCCATTGCGCTTTCTTGTGAGGATTCCAAGGATCCTCTTTTGTTAGTGCTGGAAACCTTCCCGTATTCATTGCTCGAGAGAGATAGTCGCTTCTGCAACTCCTTGGCATGGGCCTGTCCGATCATCTGGAGCATGTCGGCTTTCTTGACCTTATAGTAGCCTTTAAGGCCGAATTGCTTTGCATTAGCGTGAAGCTGTGCAACAGTAATCATGGTGTATATCACTGTGGATGCCTGTCTCTAAATGGGCGTTCATACCCTATTATGTGTGGTGCTGGCGATCAGAACCTGTGTGGTAATGGGGGGGGGGGGGAACTTGCGTCGTGTCGATGTGATAGTTTGATGCTTGTCTCTAAATGGGCGTTCAGATGTGTGTGGGGTTGATCACAAGGCGCTCAGGCCCATTGTGTGTAATATTGTTTGTAGATGAGCGTTTACACGTAGTTGAGTGTTTTGAGTGTTTACACGTAATGTATGGTTGTGCGTTCACACGTGGTATACCATTATCGATGCTGTGTCTAATTGGGTATTAACGTATGGCGGGTGGGCTAAACTACTATTCTTGACTTTGGCCCAGTCGAGGATCTGTGGTCTGCAATCATGGGTTTTATCTGACTGTGTGGGTAAAGAGTAATTGTAGACATGGAATCACGTGATCATGTAGCGCCGATCGGCTGGAGGGGTATGGGCCATCCCAGCTAGGCTGGATATGGGACGCCCGCTCCGGGTGCGAGCATGCCCCTGGATAGGATAGTACATGTGTAAAAATCCCTATGAGAGAGGTATGGCTAAGTCCGTAAGACCGCGTAGCACGCATGCACACGCATCAGATCTTCCCTGGCAACACGTGTCAGTATTGTGAGAGAGTGTATGCTTATATTGTACCGAGTTGGTACTGCGGATCACTTCATTCTCGTCGTTCTTGGTACCGATCAGGACCGGAATGAAACGAGAATTTCAAAACTGTTTTCCATTTTAAAATCAGACCAGAAATGGCCGAGCTATCCACAAATGCTAATAGTGAGATTTGAACCTGTGATTTTAAGTTTGCTAATAACACAAAACGAGGATCCAACGCATTAACTACCTCGACCATGTATGCATTAGTAATTATAGCTGATAAGTTATGTGTTCTCATTGCTGTATTGCTGCGCTTATCAGTCCCTCTAGGTCTTGAAGTCACTTCGAGATAACGTATATATTATAGACTGTAATTTTGTAGTTACCAGTGTCTTATCAGTCCAATTGATCTGTTTGCTATTATTGCACAACAATTAGTATCATTTTTGTAATCTAATTATCGGTTCTCCGTTGGCTCAGTTGATAACAGCGCTGAATTCTAATAAAAAAACCCATGGTTCAAATCTCTCAAAAAGCCAGATGGTACCAAGTTCGAAAAACGGTATGAAGAATAGGAGCAAGGGAGAACCACCTAAAAAACCGCAGAGAGAGAGAGGCGAGGGTTCTCCCGAAGAGGTGGGGCGCTGGAGTTTTATAGGTTTTTTTAGGTTTAAAAAAAAATTTGTTTCATGACAGTATTACTCTTTACCCGTTACCGAGCACGTCAAGACCTTGCCTCTAAATGGGCGTTCAGACCCTATACTACCAGGCAGCCGTTCGGCGATCCGTGGTGGCCCCCGTCTCAACAACCTATGCCCCAGGGATTAAGAGGGTGGTGGGGGGGGGCACGGATCGTCGAACGGCGGCCAGTTGAAGGAGGTGGTATCATTTTAATTCCGACACTACTACTCTAATAGTTTGTTGATAATAGAGGGCTGGTCGTGGAGTAAATGGATTATTATATTAAAACAACAGAGAACAGTAAATGGTTTGAACTAATTAATTGGAGATGCTTGCGTTCACCAAGCCAATAGTCTATAAAAGGGACAGCTATTATTGTGAAGTCATCTCCATGCATTATATGGCTTAGTTTATTGGCTCATATTCCGCTATTAACATTCTAGTAATAATGAGATATAATTCTATTAATGCTATAAAATTTATATAGCGCCATTTATAGATATAATTAACTTCCAATTGTGTTCGCTATCCCAGGTGGAGGATAACAAAATAGAAATAATATTTGAGGACATTCTTTTCGCTAATCTAGATGACATTTGGCATACAGCAACCAAACTTAAGACAATGCCACCTTCACATCCAGAAACCAGTATAATGGTGGCCAGACGTACAGGGGTGATCTTGTCCCAAACGGGATAATGCTTAAGTTGCACAAGAATGCTTTATCGGATAACAAGTAATTGAGAAATCCAGTTTCATCGGTCAAGCATTTGACGTCAAAATCAACTACATCACTTGTAGGCGGACGCCATAATCAATTACCCCATGAATGAGGCGGTTTAGCCACGCTTAATAGTCCGTCAAGTTGTACGAATTGTATGTCATTACTATTTAATAAACCGTCTGTTGAATACTTTGAAGCTAATTTCCCCGGGCGCTGTTGCTGCAATAGGCAGCAACAGCACCCAATTAAACTAGGTTCAACATATTCAACAGCTTACCTGCGTAGTTTTCTGGATATTGAGATTCAGAGAGTGACTGGATTTATTGATCCCAACACGGGCAAAGAGTGGGTCGAACTTATCTCGAGATGGGCGGGACATGGTTAAAACTGGATTTGGCCATTGGCTATGACGTCTAGTTTGACTTGACGCCGGTACTTTTCTCGAGTTAATGGAAGGGTTGGGCTTGTTAAGTGATGATGCAGTTCCGGATTCAGCTCGATTGTTAAATACACAAAACAATGTTTTTGTTTAACAACAAATGGTGACGTCATAAACGCGTACATATGATGTAATAAAGCAAAATAGATACTTCTGGCTTGCGAATCACGCGCAGTGACGTCATACGTAACAAGTTCATAGTCCAATATGACTACACTAACCCATCAGATTCCAGGGAACATCGGAATTGGCTCAATACGAGTTTACAAACAATATGGTTTAAGTGGTCCATTTGTTGCCTGGACCATGCAGTCTCTCAGCATGAATACACGGTTTTTTATTTTCAATATGTATGAACATTCCGAGCTGTTTATAATACAATGGATCTCCAAAGTTACAGAAGCCCTTACAAAACTGAACATATTTGAGAATAAACTATACATCATTTCAGTAAAATAGAGAAAGCAGATGAAAATTGTTTTCACTTGCAAAACAAATCAAACTAAATCAGTAGCTCATTGTTCGCAAACTGACACAACAAAAACAGAGTTAATTCATTTCCCTTTATTATATTCGTAATGGACCTTTCCAGTTTTAGCTGTGGCCTTCCCACCTCTAGGTAAGCTCCACCCGCACTTCGCCGTATTGGGATCGATCGATCCACGAATGTCCTGACTATCAATTTCCTGAAAACTATAGAGGTAATCTGTAGAATATTTTGTAACTAATTTGACTGGGTGCTATAACTGCTGTTGCTGCCTATGGCAGAAACAGCGCCCAGTCAAATTAGTTTCAAAATAGTCAACATAATATTTATTAGATAATAAAGACATATAATTCGTACAACAACACATAGTCCGTTTTCAATTATTTGTTTATGACGTACTTATCTACGTCATTCATGACGTTAAAATGCCATCACTGGTTATGACGTCATTTTTTTAAATACATTACAATAATTCACCAGAATAACTGATATTACTTTTCAAATTACACTTAGAGAATATTCGGCAGGCCGAGTAATGCGTGCTGTACATAGCGACCTTGTGTTGTACTTTTTCCAGTTTCATTAATCATTCAAATTGAAGACAGCAATTCTTATATGCTATTTTAGGAGTAGCGATTTCAAAATTGTACAACGTTAGTAAAAATGCGGAAACAGCGCCCTGCATCCTCTGACCAAATGATGTTGATTCTTTCAGGACTCTACGTAAACAGTCGCTTTGACCAGTTTCTAGGCGTCATCATTTTGGACTTGAAAGATCGGCCAGCACATTTCTCTGCTCAATGTTGTGCTTTTGGAGGAAGTATGTAACTAAATGCTAGATACAGCTAGATTACGTTGTTCACGTGCAGATCACTAGGAGAGTGAATTGGGGATCAGAGTTCAGTGATTTGCCAAGGGTATGTAGGCTCTGGGCAAGATGTCATGCACATTAATACCGGTCAGTCGCTAGGGACATTGTTAGAGTAGTCAACTTGAGATCATGTTCAGTTCTATTGATGAAACCGATCTGTCAGGTAGGCTGATGTCAGAATCATAATTGATAGAGAATACTCCATCATAAAGCTGGAATAGTATGCCAAGTGTACGAATTATATGTCTTTGATAGATTTATTATTTAACAAAAATTGTGTTGAATATTTTGAAACTAATTTCACTGTGCACAGTTGCTGTCCTATGCAGTAGCAACAGCAGCAGCAGAAGCAGCAGAAGCAGCAGCAGCAGCACACAATCAAATTTGTTAAAAAAACATTCAACATCTTAAGCCTATCCTATCTGCACAGTTATCTTGAAATTAGGATTCTGGGAAGTCAGGGTTCATAAATCGATCTCAACACGCACGATGAGTGGGTGGAGCTTAGATAGAACTGAGCGGGCATAGGTAGAAATTGATCCCACTATTGATCCTTAATAATAGCCCATCAATCAATATAACTTTATGGTCCAAATGTCACAATATTACTGTATACACATAGTCCAATTTGTAATCAGATAGTAGAAGCACTCTAATTTCATCGGCTTCACGGTAAACGTTAGCGAGGGGGCGTTCTGCAATTAACTCGTACCTTCACCATATATGCTGATTCCCCGAAATCCATGTCCTCTGACAATATATTCTAGCTGATGGGTTCATTGCGAGTTATTTATTCAACAAGAAAGTACCCTCATTAACAATTAACATCACCTCCTTTATTGTTCCAATGTGATATCTGTCGCGTGCTGATGTGTTACATTGATACAGAAATGGGCAATTACAGGAGTTTGCTGGAGTTGTGTGTCACCCCATTTATTCCATAATTCTCACGTTCCATTATTCGATTATTTTTACATATGTAATCGGCGTGGCGTAAAAACTTTGGTGTCGATCGCAAACACCAGTGTCCACCAAATTCATTTGTTTGAATCATGCCCGTGCCTGCGTCTCATCAAGTCATACGCCCTCAATTTTCCATTTGCTGGCTAGCACGCCGTCATCCAGTACACCATCTTCAAGCCTTGTATTGTTGCATGTGGCCGAGGTAATGCTCTACATAAGAGATAGACGTGAACACGCGATTGAAGTTTCTCCCGCGAATAGAACATAGTGATTCCATTAGAAGAAAGGAAGCACTCGTCTAATTAAACGTTCTATCGACAAAAGGGTTACATGAAATCAAATACAGACACATTTCCAACGCTACACACACTCTTCCATAAATCATCTACATTAATAATTAACTAACAACAGTCGTTTTATTACATGTTTTATTGCCATGCATGTGCTGGTTTATTGTGACACTAGTGATCTTTACAGTTGATTTGTTTTCACATCTATCAATTATTCAGATATGTCCTTTAGTAGGTTCCTACTCCTACTACTACACCGCCGATATTGCTATTTGGCCTAAGTAACCGTGTCCAAAGCAATTCTCGGTAGCCGTGGGAAAATAAACCAGCACATGCATGACTGAAAACGATATGCGTGAACTAATAAGTAAGACCTATATTCGTATAGGAATGCTTTCGATAAAAGGTCGTCGTTAATTGGATACGTCTATTGCAGAAAATAACCACAATACAACGATATACAACGATGATAAGAAAGTAAGGCGTGCTGTTTATGACTCTGTTGACAGCCGGGGACAAGTCTGCACATATTTGACCCCAGTTTAATTATCACTCTGTTCAATATTTTTAAACTAATGTGACTGGAAGCTATTGCTGCCATATGAAGCAACCGACCCGCGAGTCAAATTCATTTCAAATATTCAGCGTATCTGTATGGCTAGTTTGAAATTCGGATTCTGGGAAATCAGGGTTTAAAGTATGAGGATCGATCCCAACAGTGGGCGGAGCTTAGCTAGAAATGGGCAGGCATAGCTAGAAATGTCTGATTACTGTGTTCCGCGATTCTAGTAGTAGAAAAAAAATCATATAGCTGCAATCAGTCATTCTTCGTTTTTGATCACTGTGTCTTGTCCTCAGCCAACATCTTTAACTTCCTCAGATCCATTCTTGACCTAAGTGTACCGAGCGCTGTTTTCTTGAGGTCACCTCACTGCACGTTTAATAGATTTATGCCAGCCAAACAAAATAAGATTAAGATATAATCACACTTTTACTATTATTTAACTTTATCATTTGACATTAGGGGCGGACTAAGCTCAACCTAACAGCCCCTCTCATAGACATTGGCTCGCTTTGACAGCCATCTTTACATGTAAGAATGCAAATGTAACAGGCCAGACCCACTCATTTACCCAGTAAAGCAGGCCCCAAGGGTAGCCAATGTTCCACGCGTAGGAGGATGAGTAAAACGGATGACGAATTGAGGGAATTTATGTTGATTAAAGTTCAACTTAAATGTTGCCAAAACTCAAACGATTGACGCAATGTTGATTAGCTGATTGCCCCCTATGAGAACATATCTATGCAATGACGTCCTCTCCTGGCTCAATATTTTCTGGCTCCCAGTATAGCGAATTCCAAGGCTCTCTGTGCTGGTGAGTTTTCTAATATTCTTAGCACATGGCCAAACATGGACCATCTTTGCTGGACCACTTTTACGGGCATCGGACATCTTGTATAGTGCACCATTGGAAATTATGCTGTCTGGCCATCGGTATCCAGTGATGGTGCGGAGTTGCTTGCGGTGGCTGGTATCAAGTTTCTCTAGAGCTGTCTCTGGAGCTGCCCAGTTGTTACAGTTATACAGCATCACGGACATCTTTAATATACGAATCCATAGCTTGCTGAAGGACTGGAAAGCAATGTTCCTATGATGCAGCGTGCAGCGATATCAGCAGTACTGCAGAGCCGTGAGTCCAGGATTTTACTTTTCCTCCATTGTTCGCCGCCACGAAGTGGATCGTCATTTCCTATAGTTATGCTTTGTAGATAGGTATATATGGGTGAACCCTGTTTTCGATTCATTCATAAAGACACTTTCATAGTTAGTTTGCTTGCAGTTATAGGGAATTGTTCGTCAGGGGGTTTCTTTTCCTCGTCTATGAAGTCCCATCGTCGGCATATTACATAGCTAGAAATTGACCCCTTTATTGACTATGGTGTGGCATGCGTGAGTAACGGAACACACAATTCCCCTCAATCTGTAAACATAAACGGCGATGACGTAATAATACATCAATTATTTATGAGGCGTGATGTGATTCTCTGTTTGCAGAAAGTTTTACGTGACAGTACATTCCTAAATCTAGTATAAAGATAACTTGCTTGATCAATACGCCTACCACTAGCTATAAAGACAGCGATGGTCATATCACGGCAGGATTGCCACCTATCTTCAGTCAGTTCGCGCTCAGGTTACGTAAATATAAAGCAGTTTCCGCAGACTGTTACCTTCTAAAGCAGATACATATATCCCGAAAAATGTCATTAAAATATCACACCAGTTTCACTCACTCGATCGCACACAATCTGTAGACATTTCGTTACATCAGCGCAAGTTTTAATCAGAAAATTTGTATTCTAACCATAACAGCCAGATATTGGTATTCATAAGCTGTTATTCAGTTGACGCATTCCGCCTTAAGTGTGTTAATTATTTGACCTGGGGTTGGGGTCGTCAAATGTTATGCTAGCTGGGTAATTGTCACGAAACGAGATTCAAAATATTCCTACTAAATAAACCTGCTTAATTTAACATGACGGTGAGTGTGATGGGAATTGATTATCGTATTTTGACAAAGAATGCGTTTCGTGTTTTCTATGGAAATTGGCCAGTAGTTAATAAATTTAATTCTACTACAAAATGTAATAACGGCTCCTTTTCTTGATAATTATTGATGAAATATGGAATACTTTATCGCTCTTCTCTATTTATTATTGTCGCCCTCTCCCGCTGTCCATCCCTCCTCCCGCCACTTCTCTCCCACCCTCCGCATCCCTTCGCCTCTCCCCACCTCCATCCATCTCCTCCCCACACATCCCGCTCTCTCGCCATCTCTCACTTCTCTCTCTCTCTCTCTCTCTCTCCCTCTCTCTCTCTCTCTCACTCTCTCTCTCTCTCTCTCTCTATCGGCTCTCTCTTTCTCTCGCCCCCCCCCCTCTCTCTCTCCACCTCCCTCCCTCCCTCCCTCTCTCTCTCTCTCTCTCTCTCTCTCTCTCTCTCTCTCTCTCTCTCTCTCTCTCTCTCTCTCTCTCTCTTTCTCTCTCTCTCTCTCTCTCTCTCTCCTCTCTCTCTCTCTCTCTCTCTCTCTCTCTCTCTCTCTCTCTCTCTCTCTATCGGCTCTCTCTTTCTCTCGCCCCCCCCCCTCTCTCTCTCTCCCCCTCCCTCCCTCCCTCCCCCTCTCCCTCTATCCTCTCTCTCTCTCTCATCTCTCTCTCTCTCTTTCTCTCTCTCTCTCTCTCTCTCTCTCTCTCTCTCTCTCTCTCTCTCTCTCTCTCATATATTGGCGGAATTGTTTAGTTAATCTATTCTATGCCAAATTTGCATTCCTCCTGTTGTTGTTGTTCTTATGGATATGGACATTTTGTTTCTTTTTTCCAAGGATATGAGCCGACATCAGTACAGAGCCTGATTTTCGATTTACTGCAATGATGGGTTTTAGTAGTCCCGCCCAAAAAATGTAAAGTTGTTAATCATCCGTTAATGCTGAGTGCTTACATGCTTAAACTTGAGTGGAATATTTTAGGAGTAAGCATCGACATCATTCGGAACAGAATTTTCGAGCCATCACATTGATGAGTTTTAGAAGATCACCCATCCCCCACACTCTTAAATCGCTATTCCTCTGTTAATCATGAATGGATCTTGATAAGACTTGAGATGGATATGCTATGGGTAACTCTTGACTCACTGTCCTGGTCGTTTTTGTAGTGGGGAGCCTCGCGCTTATATTTTGAAATGGCTACTACTCCGTTATCTATTCTTGATGGACGGATCTGGATAAAACATAACAGGGCTATTCTATGGGTAACTCTTGCCACATATACCATGCTCAGTTTTCAGTTCAATGCCCTTATGAGGTTTAGTAGGGCTCTCATCCTTACACTTTAAAATCCCTATTCCTCCATTACTGATGAACCGATCTTAATAAAACTTAATTTTAATTCTATGAAGACTTCTAGCTGTAAGTAGGTACCTCATAACGGAGCAAATTTTTGCTTCACTTCAAGATGACGTTTAGAAGGGCGTCCACCTTAAATGTTCAGTTCATATATTATAGGAGCTCTGGAGCGTTCCAGATCTTAGGGCGTGATCACCCATCTTTATTAATATAAACCAGGGTGCGCACACCTTGTTCTTGGCATTAAAATGATTAACACACGTGTCATG
>CM067370.1:35261940-35316491 GCA_034401795.1 Chaetoderma sp. LZ-2023a | reverse complement strand
ACAAACATACTCACAGAAAAGCAAACGGAGAATGACAAACATACTCACAGAAAAGCAAACGGAGAATGACAAACATACTCATAGAAAAACAAACAAAGAACGACAAACATACTATTAGAAAAACAAACAGAGAGTGACAAACATACTCATAGAAAAAGAAACCGAGAACGACAAACATACTCATAGAAAAACAAACAGAGAACGACAAACATACTCATAGAAAAACAAACAGAGAACGACAAACATAGTAATAGAAAAACAAACAGAGAACGACAAACATACTCATAGAAAAACAGAGAACGACACACATACTCATAGAAAAACAAACAGAGAACGACAAAGATGCTTATAGAAAAACAAACAGAGTACAACAAACATACTTATAGAAAAACAAACAGAGAACGACAAACATACTCATAGAAAAACAAACAGAGAATGACAAACATACTAATAGAAAAACAAACAGAGAACGACAAACATAATTATAGAAAAACAAACAGAGAATGACAAACATACTTATAGAAAAACAAACAGAGAATGACAAACATACTTATAGAAAAACAAACAGAGAACGACAAACATACTCATAGAAAAACAAACAGAGAACGACAAACATACTAATAGAAAAACAAACAGAGAACGACAAACATACTCATAGAAAAACAAACAGAGAACGACCAACGTATTCATAGAAAAAAACCCAGAGAATGACCAACATACTCACAGAAAACCAAACGCAGAGCAACCAACATACTCACAGAAAAGCTAACGGAGAAGGACAAACATATGCATAGAAAAACAAACAGAGAACAACAAACTCACAAAAAAGTAAATGGAGAAAGACAAACAAACTCACAGAAAAGCAAACGGAGAATGACAAACCTACTCACAGAAAAGCAAACGGAGAACGACAAACATACTTATAGAAAAACAAACAGAGAACGACAAACATACTAATAGGACAACAAACAGAGAACGACAAACATACTTATAGAAAAACAAACAGAGAACGACAAACATACTAATAGAAAAACAAACAGAGAACGACAAACATACTCATAGAAAAACAAACAGTGAACGACAAACATACTTATAGAAAAACAAACAGAGAACGACAAACATACTAATAGAAAAACAAACAGAGAACGACAAACATACTCATAGAAAAACAAACAGAGAACGATAAACATACTAATAGAAAAACAAACAGGGAACGACAAACATACTAATAGAAAAACAAACAGAGAACGACAAACATACTAATAGAAAAACAAACAGGGAACGACAAACATACTAATAGAAAAACAAACAGAGAACGACAAACATACTTATAGAAAAATAAACAGAGAACAACAAACATACTCATAGAAAAACAAACAGAAAACGACTAACATACTCATAGAAAAACAAACAGAGAACGACAAACATACTCATAGAAAAACAAACAGAGACCGACAAACATACTCATAGAAAAACAAACAGCGAACGACAAAGAAACTAATAGAAAAACAAACAGAGCACGACAAACATACTAATAGAAAAACAAACAGAGAACGACAAACATACTCATAGAAAAACAAACAGAGCACGACAAACATACTTAAATAAAAACAAACAGAGCACGACAAACATACTCATAGTAAAACAAACAGAGAACGACAAACATACCAATAGAAAAACAAACAGAGCACGACAAACTTACTAATAGAAAAACAAACAGAGCACGACAAACATACTAATAGAAAAAGAAACAGAGAACGACAAACATACTCATAGAAAAACAAACAGAGCACGACAACCATACTCATAGAAAAACAAACAGAGAACGACAAACATACTCATAGAAAAACAAACAGAGAACGACAAACATACTAATAGAAAAACAAACAGAGAACGACAAACATACTTATAGAAAAACAAACAGAGAACGACAAACATACTCATAGAAAAACAAACAAAGAACGACAAACATACCAATAGAAAAACAAACAGAGAACGACAAACATACTTATAGAAAAACAAACAGAGAACGACAAACATTCTTATAGAAAAACAAACAGAGAACGACAAACATACTCATAGAAAAACAAACAGAGAATGACAAACATACTAATAGTAAAACAAACAGAGAACGACAAACATACTTATAGAAAAACAAACAGAGAACGACAAACATACTTATAGAAAAACAAACAGAGAACGACAAACATACTAATAGAAAAACAAACGGAGAACGACAAACATACTTATAGAAAAACAAACAGAGAACGACAAACATACTAATAGAAAAACAAACAGAGAACGACAAACATACTTATAGAAAAACAAACAGAGAACGACAAACATACTAATAGAAAAACAAACAGAGAACGACAAACATACTCATAGAAAAACAAACAGAGCACGACAAACATACTAATAGAAAAACAAACAGTGAACGACAAACATACTTATAGAAAAACAAACAGAGAACGACAAACATACTAATAGAAAAACAAACAGAGAACGACAAACATACTCATAGAAAAACAAACAGAGAACGATAAACATACTAATAGAAAAACAAACAGGGAACGACAAACATACTAATAGAAAAACAAACAGAGAACGACAAACATACTAATAGAAAAACAAACAGGGAACGACAAACATACTAATAGAAAAACAAACAGAGAACGACAAACATACTTATAGAAAAATAAACAGAGAACGACAAACATACTCATAGAAAAACAAACAGAAAACGACTAACATACTCATAGAAAAACAAACAGAGAATGACAAACATACTAATAGAAAAACAAACAGAGAACGACAAACATACTCATAGAAAAACAAACAGAGAACGACAAACATACTTATAGAAAAACAAACAGAGAACGACAAACATACTCATAGAAAAACAAACAGAGACCGACAAACATACTCATAGAAAAACAAACAGCGAACGACAAAGAAACTAATAGAAAAACAAACAGAGCACGACAAACATACTAATAGAAAAACAAACAGAGAACGACAAACATACTCATAGAAAAACAAACAGAGAACGACCAACATATTCATAGAAAACAAACAGAGAACGACCAACATACTCACAGAAAACCAAACGCAGAGCAACCAACATACTCACAGAAAAGCAAACGGAGAAGGACAAACATATGCATAGAAAAACAAACAGAGAACAACAAACACTCACAAAAAAGTAAATGGAGAAAGACAAACATACTCACAGAAAAGCAAACGGAGAATGACAAACATACTCACAGAAAAGCAAACGGAGAATGACAAACATACTCATAGAAAAACAAACAAAGAACGACAAACATACCAATAGAAAAACAAACAGAGAGTGACAAACATACTCATAGAAAAACAAACAGAGAACGACAAACATACTTATAGAAAAACAAACAGAGAACGACAAACATACTAATAGAAAAACAAACAGAGAACGACAAACATACTAATAGAAAAACAAACAGAGAACGACAAACATACTCATAGAAAAACAAACAGAGAACGACAAACATACTCATAGAAAAACAAACAGAGAACGACAAACATACTAATAGAAAAACAAACAGAGAACAACAAACATACTCATAGAAAAACAAACAGAGAACGACAAACATACTAAAAGAAAAACAAACAGAGCACGACAAACATACTAATAGAAAAACAAACAGAGAACGACAAACATACTCATAGAAAAACAATCAGAGAACGACCAACAAATTCATAGAAAACAAACAGAGAACGACCAACATACTCACAGAAAACCAAACGCAGAGCAACCAACATACTCACAGAAAAGCAAACGGAGAAGGACAAACATTTGCATAGAAAAACAAACAGAGAACAACAAACACTCACAAAAAAGTAAATGGAGAAAGACAAACATACTCACAGAAAAGCAAACGGAGAATGACAAACATACTCACAGAAAAGCAAACGGAGAATGACAAACATACTCATAGAAAAACAAACAAAGAACGACAAACATACTATTAGAAAAACAAACAGAGAGTGACAAACATACTCATAGAAAAAGAAACCGAGAACGACAAACATACTCATAGAAAAACAAACAGAGAACGACAAACATACTCATAGAAAAACAAACAGAGAACGACAAACATAGTAATAGAAAAACAAACAGAGAACGACAAACATACTCATAGAAAAACAGAGAACGACACACATACTCATAGAAAAACAAACAGAGAACGACAAAGATGCTTATAGAAAAACAAACAGAGTACAACAAACATACTTATAGAAAAACAAACAGAGAACGACAAACATACTCATAGAAAAACAAACAGAGAATGACAAACATACTAATAGAAAAACAAACAGAGAACGACAAACATAATTATAGAAAAACAAACAGAGAATGACAAACATACTTATAGAAAAACAAACAGAGAATGACAAACATACTTATAGAAAAACAAACAGAGAACGACAAACATACTCATAGAAAAACAAACAGAGAACGACAAACATACTAATAGAAAAACAAACAGAGAACGACAAACATACTCATAGAAAAACAAACAGAGAACGACCAACGTATTCATAGAAAAACAAACAGAGAACGACAAACATACTCATAGAAAAACAAACAGAGACCGACAAACATACTTATAGAAAAACAAACAGAGAACGACAAACATACTAATAGAAAAACAAACAGAGAACGACAAACATACTCATAGAAAAACAAACAGAGAACGACAAACATACTAATAGAAAAACAAACAGAGAACGACAAACATACTAATAGAAAAACAAACAGAGAACGACAAACATACTCATAGAAAAACAAACAGAGAACGACAAACATACTAATAGAAAAACAAACAGAGAACGACAAACATACTAATAGAAAAACAAACAGAGAACGACAAACATACTAATAGAAAAACAAACAGAGAACGACAAACATACTAATAGAAAAACAAACAGAGAACGACAAACATACTTATAGAAAAACAAACAGAGAACGACAAACATACTCATAGAAAAACAAACAGAGAACGACAAACATACTCATAGAAAAACAAACAGAGAACGACAAACATACTCATAGAAAAACAAACAGAGACCGACAAACATACTCATAGAAAAACAAACAGAGAACGACAAACATACTCAATAGAAAAACAAACAGAGAACGACAAACATACTAATAGAAAAACAAACAGAGAACGACAAACATACTCATAGAAAAACAAACAGAGAACGACAAACATACTCATAGAAAAACAAACAGAGAACGACAAACATACTAATAGTAAAACAAACAGAGAACGACCAACATACTCACAGAAAAACCAAACGCAGAGCAACCAACATACTCACAGAAAAACAAACGGAGAAGGACAAACATATGCATAGAAAAACAAACAGAGAACAACAAACACTCACAAAAAAGTAAATGGAGAAAGACAAACATACTCACAGAAAAGCAAACGGAGAATGACAAACATACTTATAGAAAAACAAACAGAGAACGACAAACATACTCATAGAAAAACAAACAGAGAACGACAAACATACTCATAGAAAAACAAACAGAGCACGACAAACATACTCATAGAAAAACAAACAGAGAACGACAAACATACTTATAGAAAAACAAACAGAGAACGACAAACATACTAATAGAAAAACAAACAGAGAACGACAAACATACTCATAGAAAAACAAACAGAGAACGACAAACATACTAATAGAAAAACAAACAGAGAACGACAAACATACTCATAGAAAAACAAACAGAGAACGACAAACATACTAATAGAAAAACAAACAGGGAACGACAAACATACTAATAGAAAAACAAACAGAGAACGACAAACATACTTATAGAAAAATAAACAGAGAACGACAAACATACTCATAGAAAAACAAACAGAAAACGACTAACATACTCATAGAAAAACAAACAGAGAATGACAAACATACTAATAGAAAAACAAACAGAGAACGACAAACATACTCATAGAAAAACAAACAGAGAACGACAAACATACTTATAGAAAAACAAACAGAGAACGACAAACATACTCATAGAAAAACAAACAGAGAACGACAAACATACTCATAGAAAAACAAACAGAGAACGACAAACATACTTATAGAAAAACAAACAGAGAACGACAAACATACTAATAGAAAAACAAACAGAGAACGACAAACATACTCATAGAAAAACAAACAGAGAACGACAAACATACTAATAGAAAAACAAACAGAGAACGACAAACATACTCATAGAAAAACAAACAGAGCACGACAAACATACTAATAGAAAAACAAACAGTGAACGACAAACATACTTATAGAAAAACAAACAGAGAACGACAAACATACTAATAGAAAAACAAACAGAGAACGACAAACATACTCATAGAAAAACAAACAGAGAACGATAAACATACTTATAGAAAAACAAACAGAGAACGACAAACATACTAATAGAAAAACAAACAGAGAACGACAAACATACTAATAGAAAAACAAACAGAGAGTGACAAACATACTCATAGAAAAACAAACAGAGAACGACAAACATACTTATAGAAAAACAAACAGAGAACGACAAACATACTAATAGAAAAACAAACAGAGAACGACAAACATACTAATAGAAAAACAAACAGAGAACGACAAACATACTCATAGAAAAACAAACAGAGAACGACAAACATACTCATAGAAAAACAAACAGAGAACGACAAACATACTAATAGAAAAACAAACAGAGAACGACAAACATACTCATAGAAAAACAAACAGAGACCGACAAACATACTCATAGAAAAACAAACAGAGAACGACAAAGAAACTAATAGAAAAACAAACAGAGCACGACAAACATACTAATAGAAAAACAAACAGAGAACGACAAACATACTCATAGAAAAACAAACAGAGAACGACCAACATATTCATAGAAAACAAACAGAGAACGACCAACATACTCACAGAAAACCAAACGCAGAGCAACCAACATACTCACAGAAAAGCAAACGGAGAAGGACAAACATATGCATAGAAAAACAAACAGAGAACAACAAACACTCACAAAAAAGTAAATGGAGAAAGACAAACATACTCACAGAAAAGCAAACGGAGAATGACAAACATACTCACAGAAAAGCAAACGGAGAATGACAAACATACTCATAGAAAAACAAACAAAGAACGACAAACATACCAATAGAAAAACAAACAGAGAGTGACAAACATACTCATAGAAAAACAAACAGAGAACGACAAACATACTTATAGAAAAACAAACAGAGAACGACAAACATACTAATAGAAAAACAAACAGAGAACGACAAACATACTAATAGAAAAACAAACAGAGAACGACAAACATACTCATAGAAAAACAAACAGAGAACGACAAACATACTCATAGAAAAACAAACAGAGAACGACAAACATACTAATAGAAAAACAAACAGAGAACGACAAACATACTAATAGAAAAACAAACAGAGAACAACAAACATACTCATAGAAAAACAAACAGAGAACGACAAACATACTAAAAGAAAAACAAACAGAGCACGACAAACATACTAATAGAAAAACAAACAGAGAACGACAAACATACTCATAGAAAAACAATCAGAGAACGACCAACAAATTCATAGAAAACAAACAGAGAACGACCAACATACTCACAGAAAACCAAACGCAGAGCAACCAACATACTCACAGAAAAGCAAACGGAGAAGGACAAACATTTGCATAGAAAAACAAACAGAGAACAACAAACACTCACAAAAAAGTAAATGGAGAAAGACAAACATACTCACAGAAAAGCAAACGGAGAATGACAAACATACTCACAGAAAAGCAAACGGAGAATGACAAACATACTCATAGAAAAACAAACAAAGAACGACAAACATACTATTAGAAAAACAAACAGAGAGTGACAAACATACTCATAGAAAAAGAAACCGAGAACGACAAACATACTCATAGAAAAACAAACAGAGAACGACAAACATACTCATAGAAAAACAAACAGAGAACGACAAACATAGTAATAGAAAAACAAACAGAGAACGACAAACATACTCATAGAAAAACAGAGAACGACACACATACTCATAGAAAAACAAACAGAGAACGACAAAGATGCTTATAGAAAAACAAACAGAGTACAACAAACATACTTATAGAAAAACAAACAGAGAACGACAAACATACTCATAGAAAAACAAACAGAGAATGACAAACATACTAATAGAAAAACAAACAGAGAACGACAAACATAATTATAGAAAAACAAACAGAGAATGACAAACATACTTATAGAAAAACAAACAGAGAATGACAAACATACTTATAGAAAAACAAACAGAGAACGACAAACATACTCATAGAAAAACAAACAGAGAACGACAAACATACTAATAGAAAAACAAACAGAGAACGACAAACATACTCATAGAAAAACAAACAGAGAACGACCAACGTATTCATAGAAAAAAACCCAGAGAATGACCAACATACTCACAGAAAACCAAACGCAGAGCAACCAACATACTCACAGAAAAGCTAACGGAGAAGGACAAACATATGCATAGAAAAACAAACAGAGAACAACAAACTCACAAAAAAGTAAATGGAGAAAGACAAACAAACTCACAGAAAAGCAAACGGAGAATGACAAACCTACTCACAGAAAAGCAAACGGAGAACGACAAACATACTTATAGAAAAACAAACAGAGAACGACAAACATACTAATAGGACAACAAACAGAGAACGACAAACATACTTATAGAAAAACAAACAGAGAACGACAAACATACTAATAGAAAAACAAACAGAGAACGACAAACATACTCATAGAAAAACAAACAGTGAACGACAAACATACTTATAGAAAAACAAACAGAGAACGACAAACATACTAATAGAAAAACAAACAGAGAACGACAAACATACTCATAGAAAAACAAACAGAGAACGATAAACATACTAATAGAAAAACAAACAGGGAACGACAAACATACTAATAGAAAAACAAACAGAGAACGACAAACATACTAATAGAAAAACAAACAGGGAACGACAAACATACTAATAGAAAAACAAACAGAGAACGACAAACATACTTATAGAAAAAT
The DNA here is from genome assembly GCA_034401795.1 of Chaetoderma sp. LZ-2023a. Classification (NCBI taxonomy): domain Eukaryota; kingdom Metazoa; phylum Mollusca; class Caudofoveata; order Chaetodermatida; family Chaetodermatidae; genus Chaetoderma; species Chaetoderma sp. LZ-2023a. The sequence goes on along the minus strand of CM067370.1, from coordinate 35,307,321 downwards.
AAACAGAGAACGACAAACATACTCATAGAAAAACAAACAGAAAACGACTAACATACTCATAGAAAAACAAACAGAGAACGACAAACATACTCATAGAAAAACAAACAGAGACCGACAAACATACTCATAGAAAAACAAACAGCGAACGACAAAGAAACTAATAGAAAAACAAACAGAGCACGACAAACATACTAATAGAAAAACAAACAGAGAACGACAAACATACTCATAGAAAAACAAACAGAGCACGACAAACATACTTAAATAAAAACAAACAGAGCACGACAAACATACTCATAGTAAAACAAACAGAGAACGACAAACATACCAATAGAAAAACAAACAGAGCACGACAAACTTACTAATAGAAAAACAAACAGAGCACGACAAACATACTAATAGAAAAAGAAACAGAGAACGACAAACATACTCATAGAAAAACAAACAGAGCACGACAACCATACTCATAGAAAAACAAACAGAGAACGACAAACATACTCATAGAAAAACAAACAGAGAACGACAAACATACTAATAGAAAAACAAACAGAGAACGACAAACATACTTATAGAAAAACAAACAGAGAACGACAAACATACTCATAGAAAAACAAACAAAGAACGACAAACATACCAATAGAAAAACAAACAGAGAACGACAAACATACTTATAGAAAAACAAACAGAGAACGACAAACATTCTTATAGAAAAACAAACAGAGAACGACAAACATACTCATAGAAAAACAAACAGAGAATGACAAACATACTAATAGTAAAACAAACAGAGAACGACAAACATACTTATAGAAAAACAAACAGAGAACGACAAACATACTTATAGAAAAACAAACAGAGAACGACAAACATACTAATAGAAAAACAAACGGAGAACGACAAACATACTTATAGAAAAACAAACAGAGAACGACAAACATACTAATAGAAAAACAAACAGAGAACGACAAACATACTTATAGAAAAACAAACAGAGAACGACAAACATACTAATAGAAAAACAAACAGAGAACGACAAACATACTCATAGAAAAACAAACAGAGCACGACAAACATACTAATAGAAAAACAAACAGTGAACGACAAACATACTTATAGAAAAACAAACAGAGAACGACAAACATACTAATAGAAAAACAAACAGAGAACGACAAACATACTCATAGAAAAACAAACAGAGAACGATAAACATACTAATAGAAAAACAAACAGGGAACGACAAACATACTAATAGAAAAACAAACAGAGAACGACAAACATACTAATAGAAAAACAAACAGGGAACGACAAACATACTAATAGAAAAACAAACAGAGAACGACAAACATACTTATAGAAAAATAAACAGAGAACGACAAACATACTCATAGAAAAACAAACAGAAAACGACTAACATACTCATAGAAAAACAAACAGAGAATGACAAACATACTAATAGAAAAACAAACAGAGAACGACAAACATACTCATAGAAAAACAAACAGAAAACGACTAACATACTCATAGAAAAACAAACAGAGAACGACAAACATACTCATAGAAAAACAAACAGAGACCGACAAACATACTCATAGAAAAACAAACAGCGAACGACAAAGAAACTAATAGAAAAACAAACAGAGCACGACAAACATACTAATAGAAAAACAAACAGAGAACGACAAACATACTCATAGAAAAACAAACAGAGAACGACCAACATATTCATAGAAAACAAACAGAGAACGACCAACATACTCACAGAAAACCAAACGCAGAGCAACCAACATACTCACAGAAAAGCAAACGGAGAAGGACAAACATATGCATAGAAAAACAAACAGAGAACAACAAACACTCACAAAAAAGTAAATGGAGAAAGACAAACATACTCACAGAAAAGCAAACGGAGAATGACAAACATACTCACAGAAAAGCAAACGGAGAATGACAAACATACTCATAGAAAAACAAACAAAGAACGACAAACATACCAATAGAAAAACAAACAGAGAGTGACAAACATACTCATAGAAAAACAAACAGAGAACGACAAACATACTTATAGAAAAACAAACAGAGAACGACAAACATACTAATAGAAAAACAAACAGAGAACGACAAACATACTAATAGAAAAACAAACAGAGAACGACAAACATACTCATAGAAAAACAAACAGAGAACGACAAACATACTCATAGAAAAACAAACAGAGAACGACAAACATACTAATAGAAAAACAAACAGAGAACGACAAACATACTAATAGAAAAACAAACAGAGAACAACAAACATACTCATAGAAAAACAAACAGAGAACGACAAACATACTAATAGAAAAACAAACAGAGAACGACAAACATACTCATAGAAAAACAATCAGAGAACGACCAACAAATTCATAGAAAACAAACAGAGAACGACCAACATACTCACAGAAAACCAAACGCAGAGCAACCAACATACTCACAGAAAAGCAAACGGAGAAGGACAAACATTTGCATAGAAAAACAAACAGAGAACAACAAACACTCACAAAAAAGTAAATGGAGAAAGACAAACATACTCACAGAAAAGCAAACGGAGAATGACAAACATACTCACAGAAAAGCAAACGGAGAATGACAAACATACTCATAGAAAAACAAACAAAGAACGACAAACATACTATTAGAAAAACAAACAGAGAGTGACAAACATACTCATAGAAAAAGAAACCGAGAACGACAAACATACTCATAGAAAAACAAACAGAGAACGACAAACATACTCATAGAAAAACAAACAGAGAACGACAAACATAGTAATAGAAAAACAAACAGAGAACGACAAACATACTCATAGAAAAACAGAGAACGACACACATACTCATAGAAAAACAAACAGAGAACGACAAAGATGCTTATAGAAAAACAAACAGAGTACAACAAACATACTTATAGAAAAACAAACAGAGAACGACAAACATACTCATAGAAAAACAAACAGAGAATGACAAACATACTAATAGAAAAACAAACAGAGAACGACAAACATAATTATAGAAAAACAAACAGAGAATGACAAACATACTTATAGAAAAACAAACAGAGAATGACAAACATACTTATAGAAAAACAAACAGAGAACGACAAACATACTCATAGAAAAACAAACAGAGAACGACAAACATACTAATAGAAAAACAAACAGAGAACGACAAACATACTCATAGAAAAACAAACAGAGAACGACCAACGTATTCATAGAAAACAAACAGAGAATGACCAACATACTCACAGAAAACCAAACGCAGAGCAACCAACATACTCACAGAAAAGCTAACGGAGAAGGACAAACATATGCATAGAAAAACAAACAGAGAACAACAAACTCACAAAAAAGTAAATGGAGAAAGACAAACAAACTCACAGAAAAGCAAACGGAGAATGACAAACCTACTCACAGAAAAGCAAACGGAGAACGACAAACATACTTATAGAAAAACAAACAGAGAACGACAAACATACTAATAGAAAAACAAACAGAGAACGACAAACATACTCATAGAAAAACAAACAGAGAACGACAAACATACTAATAGAAAAACAAACAGAGAACGACAAACATACTCATAGAAAAACAAACAGAGAACGACAAACATACTTATAGAAAAACAAACAGAGAACGACAAACATACTAATAGAAAAACAAACAGAGAACGACAAACATACTAATAGAAAAACAAACAGAGAACGACAAACATACTAATAGAAAAACAAACAGAGAACGACAAACATACTAATAGAAAAACAAACAGAGAACGACAAACATACTTATAGAAAAACAAACAGAGAACGACAAACATACTCATAGAAAAACAAACAGAGAACGACAAACATACTCATAGAAAAACAAACAGAGAACGACAAACATACTCATAGAAAAACAAACAGAGAACGACAAACATACTCATAGAAAAACAAACAGCGAACGACAAACATACTAATAGAAAAACAAACAGAGACGACAAACATACTAATAGAAAAACAAACAGAGAACGACAAACATACTCATAGAAAAACAAACAGAGAACGACAAACATACTCATAGAAAAACAAACAGAGAACGACCAACATAATTCATAGAAAAACAAACAGAGAACGACCAACATACTCACAGAAAACCAAACGCAGAGCAACCAACATACTCACAGAAAAGCAAACGGAGAAGGACAAACATATGCATAGAAAAACAAACAGAGAACAACAAACACTCACAAAAAAGTAAATGGAGAAAGACAAACATACTCACAGAAAAGCAAACGGAGAATGACAAACATACTCACAGAAAAGCAAACGGAGAATGACAAACATACTCATAGAAAAACAAACAAAGAACGACAAACATACCAATAGAAAAACAAACAGAGAACGACAAACATACTCATAGAAAAACAAACAGAGAACGACAAACATACTCATAGAAAAACAAACAGAGAACGACAAACATACTAATAGAAAAACAAACAGAGAACGACAAACATACTAATAGAAAAACAAACAGAGAACGACAAACATACTAATAGAAAAACAAACAGAGAACGACAAACATACTCATAGAAAAACAAACAGAGAACGACAAACATACTAATAGAAAAACAAACAGAGAACGACAAACATACTAATAGAAAAACAAACAGAGAACGACAAACATACTTATAGAAAAACAAACAGAGAACGACAAACATACTCATAGAAAAACAAACAGAGAACGACAAACATACTCATAGAAAAACAAACAGAGAATGACAAACATACTAATAGAAAAACAAACAGAGAACGACAAACATACTCATAGAAAAACAAACAGAGAACGACAAACATACTCATAGAAAAACAAACAGAGAACGACAAACATACTCATAGAAAAACAAACAGAGAACGACAAACATACTCATAGAAAAACAAACAGAGAACGACAAACATACTAATAGAAAAACAAACAGAGAACGACAAACATACTAATAGAAAAACAAACAGAGAACGACAAACATACTCATAGAAAAACAAACAGAGAACGACCAACATACTCACAGAAAACCAAACGCAGAGCAACCAACATACTCACAGAAAAGCAAACGGAGAAGGACAAACATATGCATAGAAAAACAAACAGAGAACAACAAACACTCACAAAAAAGTAAATGGAGAAAGACAAACATACTCACAGAAAAGCAAACGGAGAATGACAAACATACTCACAGAAAAGCAAACGGAGAATGACAAACATACTCATAGAAAAACAAACAAAGAACGACAAACATACCAATAGAAAAACAAACAGAGAACGACAAACATACTCATAGAAAAACAAACAGAGAACGACAAACATACTAATAGAAAAACAAACAGAGAACGACAAACATACTAATAGAAAAACAAACAGAGAACGACAAACATACTAATAGAAAAACAAACAGAGAACGACAAACATACTCATAGAAAAACAAACAGAGAACGACAAACATACTCATAGAAAAACAAACAGAGAACGACAAACATACTCATAGAAAAACAAACAGAGACCGACAAACATACTCATAGAAAAACAAACAGCGAACGACAAAGAAACTAATAGAAAAACAAACAGGACAAACATACTCATAGAAAAACAAACAGAGAACGACAAACATACTTATAGAAAAACAAACAGAGAACGACAAACATACTAATAGAAAAACAAACAGAGAACGACAAACATACTAATAGAAAAACAAACAGAGAACGACAAACATACTCATAGAAAAACAAACAGAGAACGACAAACATACTCATAGAAAAACAAACAGAGAACGACAAACATACTAATAGAAAAACAAACAGAGAACGACAAACATACTAATAGAAAAACAAACAGAGAACAACAAACATACTCATAGAAAAACAAACAGAGAACGACAAACATACTAAAAGAAAAACAAACAGAGAACGACAAACATACTCATAGAAAAACAATCAGAGAACGACCAACAAATTCATAGAAAACAAACAGAGAACGACCAACATACTCACAGAAAACCAAACGCAGAGCAACCAACATACTCACAGAAAAGCAAACGGAGAAGGACAAACATTTGCATAGAAAAACAAACAGAGAACAACAAACACTCACAAAAAAGTAAATGGAGAAAGACAAACATACTCACAGAAAAGCAAACGGAGAATGACAAACATACTCACAGAAAAGCAAACGGAGAATGACAAACATACTCATAGAAAAACAAACAAAGAACGACAAACATACTATTAGAAAAACAAACAGAGAGTGACAAACATACTCATAGAAAAAGAAACCGAGAACGACAAACATACTCATAGAAAAACAAACAGAGAACGACAAACATACTCATAGAAAAACAAACAGAGAACGACAAACATAGTAATAGAAAAACAAACAGAGAACGACAAACATACTCATAGAAAAACAGAGAACGACACACATACTCATAGAAAAACAAACAGAGAACGACAAAGATGCTTATAGAAAAACAAACAGAGTACAACAAACATACTTATAGAAAAACAAACAGAGAACGACAAACATACTCATAGAAAAACAAACAGAGAATGACAAACATACTAATAGAAAAACAAACAGAGAACGACAAACATAATTATAGAAAAACAAACAGAGAATGACAAACATACTTATAGAAAAACAAACAGAGAATGACAAACATACTTATAGAAAAACAAACAGAGAACGACAAACATACTCATAGAAAAACAAACAGAGAACGACAAACATACTAATAGAAAAACAAACAGAGAACGACAAACATACTCATAGAAAAACAAACAGAGAACGACCAACGTATTCATAGAAAACAAACAGAGAATGACCAACATACTCACAGAAAACCAAACGCAGAGCAACCAACATATTCACAGAAAAGCAAACGGAGAAGGACAAACATATGCATAGAAAAACAAACAGAGAACAACAAACTCACAAAAAAGTAAATGGAGAAAGACAAACAAACTCACAGAAAAGCAAACGGAGAATGACAAACCTACTCACAGAAAAGCAAACGGAGAACGACAAACATACTTATAGAAAAACAAACAGAGAACGACAAACATACTAATAGAAAAACAAACAGAGAACGACAAACATACTCATAGAAAAACAAACAGAGAACGACAAACATACTTATAGAAAAACAAACAGAGAACGACAAACATACTAATAGAAAAACAAACAGAGAACGACAAACATACTCATAGAAAAACAAACAGAGAACGACAAACATACTAATAGAAAAACAAACAGGGAACGACAAACATACTAATAGAAAAACAAACAGAGAACGACAAACATACTAATAGAAAAACAAACAGGGAACGACAAACATACTAATAGAAAAACAAACAGAGAACGACAAACATACTTATAGAAAAACAAACAGAGAACGACAAACATACTCATAGAAAAACAAACAGAAAACGACTAACATACTCATAGAAAAACAAACAGAGAACGACAAACATACTCATAGAAAAACAAACAGAGACCGACAAACATACTCATAGAAAAACAAACAGCGAACGACAAAGAAACTAATAGAAAAACAAATCAGAGCACGACAAACATACTAATAGAAAAACAAACAGAGAACGACAAACATACTCATAGAAAAACAAACAGAGAACGACAAACATACTCATAGAAAAACAAACAGAGAACGACCAACATATTCATAGAAAACAAACAGAGAACGACCAACATACTCACAGAAAACCAAACGCAGAGCAACCAACATACTCACAGAAAAGCAAACGGAGAAGGACAAACATATGCATAGAAAAACAAACAGAGAACAACAAACACTCACAAAAAAGTAAATGGAGAAAGACAAACATACTCACAGAAAAGCAAACGGAGAATGACAAACATACTCACAGAAAAGCAAACGGAGAATGACAAACATACTCATAGAAAAACAAACAGAGAACGACAAACATACCAATAGAAAAACAAACAGAGAGTGACAAACATACTCATAGAAAAACAAACAGAGAACGACAAACATACTTATAGAAAAACAAACAGAGAACGACAAACATACTAATAGAAAAACAAACAGAGAACGACAAACATACTAATAGAAAAACAAACAGAGAACGACAAACATACTCATAGAAAAACAAACAGAGAACGACAAACATACTCATAGAAAAACAAACAGAGAACGACAAACATACTAATAGAAAAACAAACAGGGAACGACAAACATACTAATAGAAAAACAAACAGAGAACGACAAACATACTTATAGAAAAACAAACAGAGAACGACAAACATACTCATAGAAAAACAAACAGAAAACGACTAACATACTCATAGAAAAACAAACAGAGAATGACAAACATACTAATAGAAAAACAAACAGAGAACGACAAACATACTCATAGAAAAACAAACAGAAAACGACTAACATACTCATAGAAAAACAAACAGAGAACGACAAACATACTCATAGAAAAACAAACAGAGACCGACAAACATACTCATAGAAAAACAAACAGCGAACGACAAAGAAACTAATAGAAAAACAAACAGAGCACGACAAACATACTAATAGAAAAACAAACAGAGAACGACAAACATACTCATAGAAAAACAAACAGAGAACGACCAACATATTCATAGAAAACAAACAGAGAACGACCAACATACTCACAGAAAACCAAACGCAGAGCAACCAACATACTCACAGAAAAGCAAACGGAGAAGGACAAACATATGCATAGAAAAACAAACAGAGAACAACAAACACTCACAAAAAAGTAAATGGAGAAAGACAAACATACTCACAGAAAAGCAAACGGAGAATGACAAACATACTCACAGAAAAGCAAACGGAGAATGACAAACATACTCATAGAAAAACAAACAAAGAACGACAAACATACCAATAGAAAAACAAACAGAGAGTGACAAACATACTCATAGAAAAACAAACAGAGAACGACAAACATACTTATAGAAAAACAAACAGAGAACGACAAACATACTAATAGAAAAACAAACAGAGAACGACAAACATACTAATAGAAAAACAAACAGAGAACGACAAACATACTCATAGAAAAACAAACAGAGAACGACAAACATACTCATAGAAAAACAAACAGAGAACGACAAACATACTAATAGAAAAACAAACAGAGAACGACAAACATACTAATAGAAAAACAAACAGAGAACAACAAACATACTCATAGAAAAACAAACAGAGAACGACAAACATACTAAAAGAAAAACAAACAGAGCACGACAAACATACTAATAGAAAAACAAACAGAGAACGACAAACATACTCATAGAAAAACAATCAGAGAACGACCAACAAATTCATAGAAAACAAACAGAGAACGACCAACATACTCACAGAAAACCAAACGCAGAGCAACCAACATACTCACAGAAAAGCAAACGGAGAAGGACAAACATTTGCATAGAAAAACAAACAGAGAACAACAAACACTCACAAAAAAGTAAATGGAGAAAGACAAACATACTCACAGAAAAGCAAACGGAGAATGACAAACATACTCACAGAAAAGCAAACGGAGAATGACAAACATACTCATAGAAAAACAAACAAAGAACGACAAACATACTATTAGAAAAACAAACAGAGAGTGACAAACATACTCATAGAAAAAGAAACCGAGAACGACAAACATACTCATAGAAAAACAAACAGAGAACGACAAACATACTCATAGAAAAACAAACAGAGAACGACAAACATAGTAATAGAAAAACAAACAGAGAACGACAAACATACTCATAGAAAAACAGAGAACGACACACATACTCATAGAAAAACAAACAGAGAACGACAAAGATGCTTATAGAAAAACAAACAGAGTACAACAAACATACTTATAGAAAAACAAACAGAGAACGACAAACATACTCATAGAAAAACAAACAGAGAATGACAAACATACTATTAGAAAAACAAACAGAGAACGACAAACATAATTATAGAAAAACAAACAGAGAATGACAAACATACTTATAGAAAAACAAACAGAGAACGACAAACATACTCATAGAAAAACAAACAGAGAACGACAAACATACTAATAGAAAAACAAACAGAGAACGACAAACATACTCATAGAAAAACAAACAGAGAACGACCAACGTATTCATAGAAAACAAACAGAGAATGACCAACATACTCACAGAAAACCAAACGCAGAGCAACCAACATACTCACAGAAAAGCAAACGGAGAAGGACAAACATATGCATAGAAAAACAAACAGAGAACAACAAACTCACAAAAAAGTAAATGGAGAAAGACAAACAAACTCACAGAAAAGCAAACGGAGAATGACAAACCTACTCACAGAAAAGCAAACGGAGAACGACAAACATACTTATAGAAAAACAAACAGAGATCGACAAACATACTAATAGAAAAACAAACAGAGAACGACAAACATACTCATAGAAAAACAAACAGAGAACGACAAACATACTTATAGAAAAACAAACAGAGAACGACAAACAGACTAATAGAAAAACAAACAGAGAACGACAAACATACTCATAGAAAAACAAACAGAGAACGACAAACATACTAATAGAAAAACAAACAGGGAACGACAAACATACTAATAGAAAAACAAACAGAGAACGACAAACATACTAATAGAAAAACAAACAGGGAACGACAAACATACTAATAGAAAAACAAACAGAGAACGACAAACATACTTATAGAAAAACAAACAGAGAACGACAAACATACTCATAGAAAAACAAACAGAAAACGACAAACATACTAATAGAAAAACAAACAGAGAACGACAAACATACTCATAGAAAAACAAACAGAGAACGACCAACGTATTCATAGAAAACAAACAGAGAATGACCAACATACTCACAGAAAACCAAACGCAGAGCAACCAACATACTCACAGAAAAGCAAACGGAGAAGGACAAACATATGCATAGAAAAACAAACAGAGAACAACAAACTCACAAAAAAGTAAATGGAGAAAGACAAACAAACTCACAGAAAAGCAAACGGAGAATGACAAACCTACTCACAGAAAAGCAAACGGAGAACGACAAACATACTTATAGAAAAACAAACAGAGATCGACAAACATACTAATAGAAAAACAAACAGAGAACGACAAACATACTCATAGAAAAACAAACAGAGAACGACAAACATACTTATAGAAAAACAAACAGAGAACGACAAACAGACTAATAGAAAAACAAACAGAGAACGACAAACATACTCATAGAAAAACAAACAGAGAACGACAAACATACTAATAGAAAAACAAACAGGGAACGACAAACATACTAATAGAAAAACAAACAGAGAACGACAAACATACTAATAGAAAAACAAACAGGGAACGACAAACATACTAATAGAAAAACAAACAGAGAACGACAAACATACTTATAGAAAAACAAACAGAGAACGACAAACATACTCATAGAAAAACAAACAGAAAACGACTAACATACTCATAGAAAAACAAACAGAGAACGACAAACATACTCATAGAAAAACAAACAGAGACCGACAAACATACTCATAGAAAAACAAACAGCGAACGACAAAGAAACTAATAGAAAAACAATCAGAGCACGACAAACATACTAATAGAAAAACAAACAGAGAACGACAAACATACTCATAGAAAAACAAACAGAGAACGACAAACATACTCATAGAAAAACAAACAGAGAACGACCAACATATTCATAGAAAACAAACAGAGAACGACCAACATACTCACAGAAAACCAAACGCAGAGCAACCAACATACTCACAGAAAAGCAAACGGAGAAGGACAAACATATGCATAGAAAAACAAACAGAGAACAACAAACACTCACAAAAAAGTAAATGGAGAAAGACAAACATACTCACAGAAAAGCAAACGGAGAATGACAAACATACTCACAGAAAAGCAAACGGAGAATGACAAACATACTCATAGAAAAACAAACAAAGAACGACAAACATACTCATAGAAAAACAAACAGAGAGTGACAAACATACTCATAGAAAAACAAACAGAGAACGACAAACATACTTATAGAAAAACAAACAGAGAACGACAAACATACTAATAGAAAAACAAACAGAGAACGACAAACATACTAATAGAAAAACAAACAGAGAACGACAAACATACTCATAGAAAAACAAACAGAGAACGACAAACATACTCATAGAAAAACAAACAGAGAACGACAAACATACTAATAGAAAAACAAACAGAGAACGACAAACATACTAATAGAAAAACAAACAGAGAACAACAAACATACTCATAGAAAAACAAACAGAGAACGACAAACATACTAAAATAAAAACAAACAGAGCACGACAAACATACTAATAGAAAAACAAACAGAGAACGACAAACATACTAATAGAAAAACAAACAGAGAACGACAAACATACTCATAGAAAAACAATCAGAGAACGACCAACAAATTCATAGAAAACAAACAGAGAACGACCAACATACTCACAGAAAACCAAACGCAGAGCAACCAACATACTCACAGAAAAGCAAACGGAGAAGGACAAACATATGCATAGAAAAACAAACAGAGAACAACAAACACTCACAAAAAAGTAAATGGAGAAAGACAAACATACTCACAGAAAAGCAAACGGAGAATGACAAACATACTCACAGAAAAGCAAACGGAGAATGACAAACATACTCATAGAAAAACAAACAAAGAACGACAAACATACTATTAGAAAAACAAACAGAGAGTGACAAACATACTCATAGAAAAAGAAACCGAGAACGACAAACATACTCATAGAAAAACAAACAGAGAACGACAAACATACTCATATAAAAACAAACAGAGAACGACAAACATAGTAATAGAAAAACAAACAGAGAACGACAAACATACTCATAGAAAAACAGAGAACGACACACATACTCATAGAAAAACAAACAGAGAACGACAAAGATGCTTATAGAAAAACAAACAGAGTACAACAAACATACTTATAGAAAAACAAACAGAGAACGACAAACATACTCATAGAAAAACAAACAGAGAATGACAAACATACTAATAGAAAAACAAACAGAGAACGACAAACATAATTATAGAAAAACAAACAGAGAACGACAAACATACTTATAGAAAAACAAACAGAGAATGACAAACATACTTATAGAAAAACAAACAGAGAACGACAAACATACTCATAGAAAAACAAACAGAGAACGACAAACATACCAATAGAAAAACAAACAGAGAACGACAAACATACTCATAGAAAAACAAACAGAGAACGACCAACGTATTCATAGAAAACAAACAGAGAACGACCAACATACTCACAGAAAACCAAACGCAGAGCAACCAACATACTCACAGAAAAGCAAACGGAGAAGGACAAACATATGCATAGAAAAACAAACAGAGAACAACAAACTCACAAAAAAGTAAATGGAGAAAGACAAACAAACTCACAGAAAAGCAAACGGAGAATGACAAACATACTCACAGAAAAGCAAACGGAGAATGACAAACATACTCATAGAAAAACAAACAAAGAACGACAAACATACCAATAGAAAAACAAACAGAGAACGACAAACATACTCATAGAAAAACAAACAGAGAACGACAAACATACTCATAGAAAAGCAAACAGAGAACGACAAACATAGCACGACAAACATACTAATAGAAAAACAAACAGAGTATGACAAACATACTCATAGAAAAACAAACAGAGCACGACAAACATACTTATAGAACAACAAACAGAGCACGACAAACATACTCATAGAAAAACAAACAGATAACGACAAACATACTAGTAGAAAAACAAATAGAGAACGACAAACATACTCATAGAAAAACAAACAGAGAACGACAAACATACTCATAGAAAAACAAACAGAGAACGACAAACATACTAATAGAAAAACAAACAGAGCACGACAAACATACTAATAGAAAAACAAACAGAGAACGACAAACATATTAATAGAAAAACAAACAGAGCACGACAAACATACCAATAGAAAAACACACAGAGAACGACAAACATACTCATAGAAAAACAAACAGAGAACGACAAACATACTCATAGAAAAACAAACAGAGAACGACAAACATACTAATAGAAAAACAAACAGAGCACGACAAACATACTTATAGAAAAACAAACAGAGAACGACAAACATACTTATAGAAAACCAAACAGAGCACGACAAACATACTAATAGAAAAACAAACAGAGCACGACAAACATACTAATAGAAAAACAAACAGAGAACGACAAACATACTTATAGAAAAACAAACAGAGAACAACAAACATACTAATAGAAAAACAAACAGAGAACGACAAACATACTAATAGAAAAACAAACAGAGAACGACAAACATACTAATAGAAAAACAAACAGAGAACGACAAACATACTAATAGAAAAACAAACAGAGAACGACAAACATCCTCATAGAAGAGCAAACAGAGAACAACAAACACTCACAAAAAAGTAAACGGAGAAAGACAAACATACTCATAGAAAAACAAACAGAGCACGACAAACATACTAATAGAAAAACAAACAGAGCACGACAAACATACTAATAGAAAAACAAACAGGGCACGACAAACATACTAATAGAAAAACAAACAGAGAACAACGAACACTCACAAAAAAGTAAACGGAGAACGACAAACATACTCACAGAAAAACAAACGGAGAATGACAAACTTACTCATAGAAAAACAAACAGAGAACGACAAACATACCAATAGAAAAGCAAACAGAGCACGACAAACATACCAATAGAAAAACAAACAGAGAACGACAAACATACTTATTTAAAGACAAACAGAGCACGACAAACATACTAATAGAAAAACAAACAGAGAACGACAAACATACTCAGAGAAAAGCAAACAGAGAACGACAAACATGTCAGAGAGAAACATAACCTTAAAGCCAAACATTCTCACAAAAACGCAAACGGAGAAAAGCAAACATACTCACATACTCACAACCAAACTAACAGCGAAATACAAAGACACTCACAGAATAATAAACAGAGACAAACAAACATGCGCATAGAAGAACGCACAGAAAACGACAACCATGCAACAAAGATAAATAAACCCACATACTCACGGAAAACACACAGGAAGACAAATATACTCACAGAAAAGTATTATTATTATTATTATTATTATTATTATTTGTTCGTAGATTTCCATAAATAATACATCGAGTTAAAGCTCTTATTGGTAGTGACATATAGGTTCGCGAAACAGATACTGATGTCTAATGACGGGATACGATCTTTCGCTCAAGTGATAATCAGTTACGTCACTTGCTAGCTCACGTCACAATGATAATGTTGTAAGTCCGGCGCGAAACTGGAAAAGGTCCGTCATAAACGTGTCGGAATTGTATGACGCTGATGAATTTACGTATTTATAAACATTCTGTTGAATATTTTGAAACGAATCTGACTGGAAGCTGTTGCTGGAAAGAGGCGCGTGTGTCAATCGATACATGACCATTAACGCTGAGACCACTAGCAAAACCTGTCTATGGCGGACACGTTTTGGGCCCATAACAAAGAGTGATTATTAAAAGCAAGGTCTCTCAATACAAGTCATTTACCACAGTAAATGGCGTGTTTTGGGCTACACAATGCTGATTCTTTATGACTTGCGGTCTTACGACCACGCGCCTCAAAGAACCGCCATCTAGTGGCCCAAAGCAACTGTCCACTATAGACATTTTGTCTACATTCCATATATTAGCCGATTTCAATCAAGACACCAACTTCTGATGACTCTTGTAGACTCACACATTCTCGCTAAATAAGTTTAAAAGCACTAATTAGGCACATTTATTATATACAGAATTTGAGCATTGTCGATGATTGTATCAATGTTTTGGCACTGTGACAGTTTCAGCGAAAGAAATACAGGTGATATTGTTACTGACAACTATTTGTGCTATTGTTGCCGACGGCAGCAACTACGTTCAATCAAATGATTTCACAGTATTCAACAGGTATTATCTTGCGACCATAGGAACTAGCAGCGTATTTCGAAAACATTTTGACTGAAAGTTACTGCTGTTACCATGAAAATGATAGGATTTGCAAGTTCTCGTGTCTTCTTTAACCACATTGCAATGCCGTCAAAGCGCTCATTGTTAACCCTTTCATGATGAAGACGGACCAAACCGGCTTATACAGTGGTCTTGAGGAATGTCTGTTTGCAGGCCAAGAGAAGATGATTCTTGCAAACTTACCATTGGAATAGCTGGTTCGATAACTGAGACAGTCATTCCAGTGATAAATTTTCAAAAATATTCTTGTCTTGGCCTGGAAAT
Source organism: Chaetoderma sp. LZ-2023a (assembly GCA_034401795.1). NCBI lineage: Eukaryota > Metazoa > Mollusca > Caudofoveata > Chaetodermatida > Chaetodermatidae > Chaetoderma > Chaetoderma sp. LZ-2023a. The sequence goes on along the minus strand of CM067370.1, from coordinate 35,290,873 downwards.
GAGCATTCAATAAGCAAATAGTTTAATTTTGTTTATCAAATTTAGCCATTAGAGGGTTAAAGTAACACGACAGACAGACTACAGCATGGAAACAATGTTGCTGGAAACTGTTGCTGTCTAAGAGAGAAACAGTTTGCAGCAACATGGTTTCGAAAAGACAACAATACTTATTGTATAAAGTGGAATTAATTCAGTAATATACCTTTATAACACCCGTATCATTCCATGTAATAGAGGGATCCATTTAGCTATGCCACGCCCACATCTAACTAGGCCTCGCCCAATTCTAGCTATGCCCACCCATTTCCAGCTAACCCCAGCCCACGCTTTGTGCACGCTGGGGTCAATTTCGATACTTTTAACACAATTTCAATATAACTATACAAGTAAGCGGTTGAATATTTTGAAACTAATTTTACTGGGTGCCGTTGCTAACAGAGTCCAGTCAAATTTGATTCAAAATGTTCAACATTTTATTTTATTTTAGTTATTTTATTTTATTTCAAACTACCAATAATTTATTCTGGCAATCAGGTCGAATAGAGTGCAAATATCCTGTCTCCTACATAACGTCTCCGGTGGTTACAACTCAAACGCTTGGCGTGGGGAGGGTGATTCTAACAACTCTGTCGGCGTCAATCGAAGATAAGGTGTTTTCATGTAGTCTATCCGATTTCGGCCAGAAATTTCTAAATGTTTTCAAATTTTCAACACACGTTTTAAGTATCATCATACAATACTACTATAACAAGTCGAATATCTTTGCAAAATAGATTGTGTAACGTTTTCAGGGCATATTTTTAAACAACTGAGTATATATTTACGGTTATATAATTTCCGTCTAAATATAGCAGAAAAATTTAACCATTTTTGATGAAAATTACGAAATGCTTATGTACCTGTCTTCAAATGAAAAAGGACGCGAGAAAACTTTTTCCTACAACATAGATTTTGGTATAGTTAAAATCTACACTAAGCATAGATTCTAGCCTATAGTGTTAATTTGTTGGCAAAAATGTATTAATGGAAAATATTTTGATTTAAATTTGAATAATACCCCCATTTTTTCCACCCTAATCTATTCCCTATGGGGCAGACCCCTGTTATATAAAACAAAAAAGGACGTAATTTGACAAGATTATTATAATTTACATCTTTAGAAAGCTAAGAGATTTTACTTTCTGGTCATATGTGTTAAATTCTAAACAAATCATAAATACAACCGGAAATGCCGATTTTATAAACCTCGCCTCTTTATTTCATAGTGAATATCTGGACTAATCATACGGCCAAACCAGCGCATGCACACTGAGATTTTGTCTCCATTGTTGAGCATACATAAGCAACAGCAGCACTCAGTCATATCATTTTCAAAATATCTAACAGCCACCTCGTGTTTAATAGTTACCTTGGATTTCAGGTTTCAAAGTTTTAAATCGATTCAAAAACGCGTGTAAAATCGGCGGGTATAGTTAGAAATGGATCGATTTATTGTTCATATTGCATTATGGCCGTGCATGTGGACTGCCTTTGATATAGAATAATCCGCTTTTTAACCACATTTCATGGCTGTACAGTTGGATTACACACGCTTAGATATCTCTGAGAACAATCTAGGTGAGAATTATTTATAGATCTGAATTGAAAAAGAGTAACATAGTGAAATAAATTACATGCTTTTCAAGATAATGCTAAGAGTAGGCTATCCATTTCTTTTATCTGGTTTGAAGGAGACAACCACCGCTTCAGAATATATATATCAAAATGGCGGTAAATCTATTGTTCTGCGCATGTTTCAGAATACGGACTCATGGGGCCATAGTGCCGCATCTCTTGCTGAATATTCTTTGAATACATACTATCCAAGTGTATTATTTGATACACGTGTGAACTATTTTAGTCGATGTAAAATTAGACTAACAACATGCACGACATACTATCGTTGCTACATAGGCGGTTTTATCAGAAATGTTAAAATATGTGACGGACAGACAGACAGACCGACACCCCCCGCGGCCCGATGTATGCTAGTTCTGAGTTTTAACTAGACATATAGATACAGTGTTGTCTCGCTCACGTAAAGATATATTGCATATTTTTATTTCATGTGCCGACATAGCAAAAACCTCGAGTGAACAGTTTAACAATCTGACGCTTGATACTCCCCTGATATCAGCAACGATACTCATTGTAATCTTAGCTTAATGGTAGCAATTGTATACAACGGTATCGTTGGTCTAACAATACCTACATGAGTATCGATGATCGTAAATTTGTCCGTCATCAGCAGCGCTTAAGTAGAATATGGTAATTAAAATATACGTTGGAACCAATAGGCACAATGGGCATGATGGGCCTGTACCTCTCGCCGTGGATATCAGTATGTGAATACTTAAACATTTAAAATTAGGTTCCAAACACACAGTCTGGCTGGAATCTTGAAAATGTGTATTTAAATGCAGAAATTGGTGTTTAATTTAAAGAATTATATACTGAAATCCGTGAATTTTGTGTTAAAACCAAACGTTTACAGAGAACTATATACATTTTAACAGATAGTATGCATATCTAATACCACGTCTTTAATGAAATATCTCATTAAATATCAGGCAGTGTTTAAAATTTAACAGGAAACAAGAAGATCTGGACCCAAAATGCAAGAATAGGTGTGAAAATGCAATAATTTGGTCCTAAAATCTGTGAATGTTTGGGTTAAAAGTTGACAGTTAATATGCATGTCTGAGCTCAAAATGCTAAATTAGTAATGGAAATATGAATATTCTGATAAACATAGGCTACTGTTTAAAATTTAAGATGGAAATGTGAAAACTCTTGTCCGAAACATGGACATTTTGGATCATTATGCACAACTTTTGACAGCAAACGAGAAATTTTGGACCTTTATTGCAAGAATATATAGAATATCAGCCAGTGTTTAAAATTTAACAGGAAACAATAAACCTTTGACCTAAAATGCAAGAATATGTATGACTATGCAAAAGTTTGGTTTTGAAATCTGTGAACTTGGGATTATAAGCAAGTGCTTAACCATAAATATATCAATTTTAACAGTAATATGTCTATCTGGGTTCAAAATGCTAAATCATGTTCGAATGACTAGTAATTGTATAAATTTACGATGGAAATGTGAAGCGTCTGGTCAGCAACATGCAACATCTTTGACAGGAAACTATAAACAAAATTGTACTAAAATATAAATCAGAAACAAAGGGTATAGGTCCAAAATGCAAAAGTATGGAAATTTAGGCTAGAAATACAAATATTTCTGTATGAAGAATTGATACCTAAGATCCAAATATTAACATTTTAACAGGAAACATGAACATTTTAGGTAAAAATTCAAATAATTTAGGCCCGAAATTTACAAGTTTTAATATGAAAAGATGGCCACTGACCAATAATCTCAAATTCCTATTCAACAGGCCTAACCCCTATATTATTGTCATGTTCTCTGTGAAAATTCATCGACTAATAAAGCCATGTTTAACACCTTAATGGTCACGCCGGCAAAACCCAGCCTCTTCAGTAGTATAATATTTTCAAAAACTTATCACTGGATTGCCTGGCTCGATGACCGAGACATTCATTCCAGTGAAATATTTCAATGTCTTTTTTTGGCCTACACATGGACATTCACTAAATAAAAATTACAATTTTCTTAACAAATCTTTACCATTAAAGGGTTAATCAAATACATTCAACTGACTAGCATCCAGAATGCACCCAGTACTGAAAATCCAGGCTGAAATACATACTGGTATTGTCAACATTTATTCTGTGAACAAAACAGCCAGTCAAATGAGACGATGAATATCCATGTGTGATGTCTGTGGGCCATGTTGCATTTTTGATATAGCAGGTATATTGGCTGAAAAATAAACATCATATTACATTCTTAACCTTTAAATGTTCGTTTCCAAAAAAAAAATGAAATCTTTGCTCCTTGAAGCACATTTGCAAGCCAAGAGAAGACTACTTTTGGAAATTTACCACTAATCACTGCTTCGTTTATCGACCCAGTCATTCCACTGGTAAATTGGTAAAGATAATCTTATCTTGTCCTGCAAATTGACATTGACACCACTGCAGAAACTGGTTTTGGCCAGCTTGGTAATTAAAAGGTTAATAATCAGACACTCAACCGTATGCAAATTATAATAAATATCACATCAAGAGCAATCCGTAAAAAAGATTCAGATGAACTACCAAACAGATCAGACTCAAATGTCTCTCTAGCATCACAGAGGTTAAATTATAAGTTGAGGATAACAGTCAACATACATAACCTTTAACCCTTGTAAGCCTCAATGGTGAAGATTTGTCAATAAAAGTAAAATTTATTGTTAAATGGATGACAATTTATAGGCCAAGAGAAATCTTTTTTAAATGTATCACTGGAATGACTGGCTCGGTTATCAGACTAGGAATTCCAGTGGTAAATTTTGAGAAATTTTCTTACCGTGGCCTGCAATTTGACATTTTCAGGACTAGGGCAGAAGCCATTCTTGACCGGCTTGACCGTAAGTGCTTGGTGAGTCAATGGATTTGGTAGGACATGGATGTATCTTCAAAGTATGGCTATTGAAGTCTTGGTTAGCAGTCAAAAATAGGCAGTAGAGCTTCCGTGTATGGTAGATGCCATTAAATGTATTTGGTCGTGCTGGGAGAAGGGCTGGGTGTGTGTTATTATTAGAATGAAGATCTTTTATTAGTCAAATATATTAGTATTTTGGGGGGCTACCACTATTTCGGTTTTTGTACACTATATTGCTTTTAACTAATACATGCACAGCGCACCCAGAAGAGCATGAAATAGTGGTAGACTACTACACCAAGGAAATATAGGACATTTTATTTGACGTTTTAAGACAAAACTGTAAATCTTTGCAACAACATGTTCAGCAATGTCTGTTGTATTTAATAACGCATAGTAACGCCAGACGGTGTTGCTAAACCTCTACATACAATTGCTATGATCAACCTTGGGTTCCATAGGGAGGCAATCCAAAACGTTTTGCTAATCCGCAAACTATTGACAACCTGCTGTTTTCGCATTAATTATAAGCCGAGCGCTCAGGAGAGTTTTCCCGATCGAACGCAAGGCAGGACTATAAAAGTACGAAATGTCGGTCACAGTTCGTAATCAATAAAGGTCATCATGTGGCGGGCGTAATTTAAGACGTCACCAGAAGAATCTCTATTAAATATCTCATATGCTATAGTTGTAGCCTGAGAGAATAAAGTTATCTAGACCTTGAGCAAAGACACACAATTCGGACAACAACGCTTAGTCCGTCATGAATTAAGCGTTCGTAACGAACTTATCTACTTCATTCATGACGTGGTTGAGTATGACGCCATTTGATTATGACTTCATACGATTGATGGGTAAACTGGAAAGTCCCATTATCATTCGTTCGTTAGTTAGTTCATATATAATGTACAGTCCAACCAGCCCCACCTCCATATAGGTAGAATTTATAGGGAAGTATTCAATTTATATATATATATATATATATATATATATATATATATATATATATATATATATATATATATATATATATATATATATATATATATATATATATATATATATATATATACACCTGTGCAAAAGTTAAGCACCAGCAAAAACAATAGAACGTAGAAACATGATGGTACAACTAGGCTGCCATACTTTTTGTCCCCGCGTTAGCTGACATAATTCCAAGTACGAAATGCACATGCATGCATGACTTCACGCCGCTTGATGTCCGTGCGTGGCGGGAAACAGCACACGTGTTCAGTTATGTAAAAGTCCAGTTTGAGGTGTAGAACATTACATACAGATTTAGGCGACAAGATTAGGAATTTTGTGTTCATGACCGTGGTTTATTTGTACAGAGAGAATTAGCTCTTGATTGTGAACCGCTATGGCAAGACGAAGGTTAAGTGAGCGTGTGAAATGGCAAATCATAGGCATGCATACCACTAGTATGTCATGCAGAGAGATTGGCAGACAGCTGAACATTAACCATACTGTAATCAGTCGTTTGATTGCAAAACATGGGCAAACTAACGATGTGAAGGACAGGCCTAGATCTGGAAGACCGAAGAAGACTACTGCCCGTGATGATCGAGCCCTAGTACGCCTTGTTAGGAGATCTCCATTCACCAACAGCAGAGTGCTCAGCCAGCAATGGGAAACGCGCAATAGAGTGTCAATGTCTACCGTCAAAAGGAGACTGTATGCTGCTGGCATGAAAGCTAGGAGACCTGTCAGACGTCCTCTCCTCACTGCACACCACAAAGAGGAGCGTCTGAGGTGGTGCAACGAAAGAAGACACTGGAACATGAGATCCTGGAGACGGGTACACTGGTCCGATGAAAGTCGGTTCCTGCTTCATGCCACAGATGGTCGAACTCGTGTATGGAGGTCCAGACGCACGCGTACGACCAACGTAACATCATGGAAGAAGTTCCATTTGGTGGAGGGTCCGTTATGATATGGGGGTGCATCTCATTTGATTGTAAGCTGGATCTGTTGACTGTACCTGGAACACTAAATGGACAAAGATATCAAGATTCCATACTGGATAGAGTTGTGGTCCCTCATTTTGTAAATCATGCACCTGGAACCCACCCTATATTCATGGATGACAACGCCCGACCACATCGTGCTAGAGCTGTGCATGAATACCTCCGCCAGAATGCCATCGAAACCCTACCATGGCCAGCAAGGATCCCTGACTTGAACCCTATTGAGCATATCTGGGACATTCTGGGAAACATGGTGAGAAGGAGGGATCCTCCTGTGCAGAACCTACAGGAATTAACAGACGCACTCCATCTTGAATGGCAACGAATACCACAATGGCGTATCAGTCGGTTGGTGACCAGCATGAGACGTCGTGTCCAGGCCGTCATCCAGGCACAAGGTGGATATACCCGGTATTAATAATGACAGTCTCAAACTCGTGCACAGATGTTAAACTTCGTTTTCAGACACCATTAATGACAATCTAGCCACGTGTGTCAACTGTAGGGCAATAGTTGTCAGTTGTGTCAACGTAACCATATTCAGGCCTCGTTTTCAAGTTCAAACAAAAACATACAGTGTTTCCCCACCATCATAATCAGCATTCCTCTAGTTGCATTATTACCTCTTGCACTAAGATGGATGGGTACATAAATGTTTATGCTATTGCTTTCTTCATAGCACATGAATATACCCTCGCATGTGCGTAAAAATAGGGTGGTGCTTAACTTTTGCACAGGTGTATATATGTTTAATATGGAGGTGAATTTTATAGTTTACTACAAGTTGAACTGTACTGTGTTGGTGTAACAACCAAAAAGGTGTATGTGCGTGCGTGTGCGTAGGGAAATTTCATGTTTTTCTATATGCATGACTGCAGCAGTTTATCATTCAATATGAAATCTGACACATGAAAGCCACTCCAGTAAGTTTTACTTCCGGATCTATGCTCCCGATTGAAAGAGTTAAGACCATAATTGGATATAATATGCGATCATTAGTCATCTCGGACTGATGTTGCTGGCCAAACTACACCTTCACAAACATAATATGTAATTTACGTTGTTGAGGAAATCCATTGTGTAAATCTTGTAAATCTTGTCAAACATGCGCTAGCGACCACCCGCATTACGAGACCACCTGTCTTATTCTTATTTGCTGTCCAAATAATCCCGGAAAAGTCCCTGTCACGTGATATGGATCTATATAATATATCTATATAAAAGATCACTTGAGCTGCATGTTCAGGATAAAGACAAGTGGATAGTATGTGCTGGTAGTATTATGTGCAATTAGATGCTTTGGTAAATAAATACTGGCTTAATGAAGCCTGGATTAGGGAACTTTACAGTTTTGTAACATTTAGTCCAATTATAAATTGCAGTCACCATATCAGTGCACGGCCTGAATCCAGTTTTAGCTATGACAGGACCATTCCTAGGTAAGCTCCAAACAAGCAACAGCGCCCAGTCAAATTAGTTTCAAAATATTCATCAGCGGGTTTATTAAATAGCAAAAACATACAATTCGTACAACAATGCTTAGTTATGCGTTAGTGACGAATGTATCTACGCCAGTCATGACGCCATTGATTATGACGTCACCCCACACTAAAGTTTACCGGATCAGCCACATGTGCATGATATCAGTAACACAGGCACATAGCTGATTACTGATGGTATGGCAATAGTTCTACAAGGCATGTAGAACCATAGGAGAAGCCTTTGTCTCAATCTTTGTTGTCAAGGTGGTCGTGTAATCTTCAAATAATTATGATAAACGAATATGTCAAACAGATGATCTTAGAGGTAATGTTACTAGTTTGCGTTCCGCTACTAAAGGCATACATGTTGTTGACACAACATCCATTACAGATACCAGAAACCCTCTAGAGAGCAAGGTGACAAAGGATTCACTAACACACTTCCTTGCTGGCAAAGTAAATACATTGTGTAGGACACCTATAATAACAGTAACACGCGTGCGAGTTCACAGCAACAGATCACGTTTACCTACACCATGGGTAAGCACGCAGGAGGAGAAGGAGGAGGAGGAGAAGGAGGAGGAGGCAGGTTCAAGCATAGTACATGTGTGTGGTGTTTGTAAAGCTAAACTAGGTAATAAGGTGCACACCCTGACACATGACACTGTCGCAATGGTGTTTGCTTTTTACGCAGACGTTCAGACCATGGTCCGCATACAATTGTAACCATTGGCATAGGAGAGCAGCACAAACATACGCTGCTGCAACCAGTCTACAAAGTTCTAGGTCACAGCAAAACATCTGCATCGACTGGCTTTCACAGTCTCAGGTGGTATGCTACTATAGATTACATACGCCATCAATGCTAAAAGACTGCGTTTAAGCTCTTCCAAACAGCTAACACCTCTGTTATCACTGCTTTATCACAGCTAGGGATGGGGACCATTCCATCATCATGCATTATTATAGGTTATGTGGCATTCCTGTGGCAACGCATGAGTACAAAAATAGTTCTAAATCAATTCCAGGGTAGCTCAGGTGGGCAAGATTCAAAATATTGCCTGCATACCAGGAAATAGATAGCTACCATAGACTACTGGTGAATAGCACCAACACATCCTGCGAGCCCATTTACAAGCCTTCCTCTAGAGGCAAGATCTTGTGCGACTACCTATAATAACAGATCCAGAAAAAGTAGGATGGTCTCGTGAAACAGATGAAACACTTGTTCCCATACTATCTAAGGTATAGCCTGTACCTGATGTTGTAGTTGACTTAATCACGTGTGGGTGTGGTGTGCGCAAATGTTTGGGAAGTTCCACTTGTAAGCGAGACAACCTGTGTAGAGAACTGTGTACGTGTAAGGCTGTTGAAGATTATTGTAATACAGTTCAATTATGAGAAATTAATGAAGATTCAGATCATGCCTAAAATTGACCAAATGTGAATTTTCTCATATGGAAGTGTTCTCAAAAGCAAGCATAATTATGTAATGTTTACAGTGAAAGGTTTATTATTTTGGCTCAGCGAAGGACATTTCTGGGAATGTTTTTCTGTTACTTTACTTGAAGCAAATGCCGAATAGCAACGTATACCTCAGTAGTCACCTATCGGTGCGCTGACTTTTTTCAGCATTAATGATTGCATGTTGCTCCACCCGTCCCCTAGCTTATGACTCATCCCACCCTAAGAAGGATGGTGTGATGAGTCATAAGAGGGGGAGGTGTGGTGGTAGATCCATTAGCACAAGTCTTGGTATATCCAGTAGAGAATTGGTGAAGTTAGTACTGAAATAGTCGATGTAAACTATTCGGCTGTCTGTGAGCAAGTGATGTTAGAAATAACTTGTCGAGGGCTAACATAAATTGAGCTGTCAATCATTTTTCATGCTCGCTTCTGATTTGCTGTCAGAATCTGCTGACTAGGTACACTGGACGGCACCACTTCTGATTGGCTGTCAGAATCTGCTGGTCACTAGGTACACCGGTTGGCGCTACTTCTGATTGCCTGTTAGGATCTTATCGAAATGCTCTCATTGGTCAGCGTCATTTCTGATTGGCTGTCAGAATCGGCTGACTAGGTAAACTGGTCAACGCCAATATGCTAATTCGCTGGCTGCTGTCCAGGTACACTGGTCTGCTCCTCTTCTGATTGGCTGTCAGAATCTGCTGAGTAGATACACCGGTCAGTGCCAATATGCAAATGAGCTGGCTGCTGTCTAGTTACAGCAGTCGGCGCCACTTCTGATTGGCTGGATCAGTAGGTGCCATATGTTAATAAGCTTTTTTGTTGATTTATATAAAAATCTAAAAATGGCTTTGGGTTTTCCCAATGGTTTGGCGCCCTGTTAGAATGATTGATTGTTTTCTATTCCTTTTTTTAATGTGATTGCATTTTGGCGCCATAATGGCTGGTGATTGTTTCTCATTGTGTGACAGAAAGACACTTCAAGGATCATGAGTTAATCTTTGACCAATCAGAATGTTTGTTCCTTGGCTTGTAGTCGAGGTGTTGAAGTGTCAAATTGATCAACTAATTACTGTAAACACCTTTACCACTTACCGTATGTGAGATAGTAATCCCATGAAGAATTTATATTATTTCCAAAATGAGAATTAGAATAAGGGTCAAAATAAAGTTAGAAAAAGTGGAACTTTAATAACGAGATGTTATCCATCTAAATCAAATTTTAACACCAAAATGTGGATCACACGTTCTTTCATGGCTAAGGATATGTCAAGTTAACAGTGATTAGACTGGAAGGTAAGGAATCAAAACAACACCATCATAGACGGTTCCATACTGCCTGTTCCTCCATAAATTTACATTCAGCAATAAGCTGATCCATTTCAATTAGCCACGAGAAATGTCACATGCCCTAAGGTTTTCCTACCCAAACAAACCTTATCAAAACTTAAAGTTCCCATGGGCCAATACTCTGAAAAATGTCACAAAACTGTAACTATTTAAAGCGAATTCTGTAACATGGAAATCACTCTGTCACACTCGCCCCAACAAAAATCTATATATATATTGACATTATCAATATATACACATAACCACCCACCAACACATCCATTATAAATTTATGTATGGATACAGCTACTATTGGAGTAATTATAATGATGAAGGCATCATATGCATTAACCAATACATTGTGGCAATAAATAACATAATAAGAAAACACAGAACAATCCAATATACAAAATATTGAAAGTTAAAAACCAGTGAATATGTGAATATTCCATTTCTCACATATTTAAATATAGGCGGATTCCCCATGACAAAACAGTACGGTACATACAGTAACCTATTTCCCAAATTCATAGCAAGATCAGTGAATCCATAAAATAATTTACCATATTCCTTTTCCAATCAGATTTTTTCAGGAACAGAAAAGAAAATTGATTTAGAGTAGCTCAAAATCTCCCCAACTTAAAAATATCTCATACAGTCATACTACTTGACCCACCAGTGTTATCCATGCTATTATGCTTGAAACTGAACAAGAATCTGGGTTCAAAATAATAACAATCCAGCCGGTAAACTTTCTAGATTAAATTACTCATACTGTATCACTCTCGCACTGAACAAAAAAACCACATGTTCTCATAATAACAAACCAATAAATTCACTGCAATAGTAGATCCATTACCTATTCCATGATACACAATTGAGAACACACACCACCAACCTTCACACTGAAATGGAGCCCATTAAGGTCTTCCTTTACAAGTGCTACTATGGCGGTGTATTCCCCTCAAAATACATATAGATCCAAACCTTCTCACGACCTTCGACAATATTTTTCTAAATGGATATCATAATCCCTTAACTTGCGATAATTTTCACTATGCTGAACTGTATATGGCAATTAATAACATCACCAGAATTATACAGTCTGTGCTTTATTTAAAAAACAACTACCTGCCATCCGAAGGACAGATTTAACTGTGTATATGTATATTCTTTACAAAGTCCAAAATAGTAGACTAGCGTGGACACATACCCACATAAAAAATACCCATCTGACCAAATACGACTGATTAAGTCATGCAAGCGAGTTGTTCACGTGCACACATAGGCAAGAAAGCACATTCTGACAAAATGCATTTTCAACACCAGACTACTATTTGAACCACAGATCATTAACGGAATCTTCAATTTGTACTAACCTAGCTACCCTCTCAACCATCTACAATTTTACTAATACTAAGATACACTCGACCCCATGCCATGCAAGTAAGTTGTTCACGTGCCCGTATCTCAAGAAAAGCAAAATTAGCAGAGGAACAGCTTTCAATTACTAGCACTAATCCTATCTGTACAAATTTTAACACACACTTATATATTATATAATAATTATCAGACGTTATATATGCCTGGTGAAATCTGATAGCAGCCATCCTCACAACTAGTGTATACCTGATCAATCTGAGGATAACATTCCAATATCTCCATGGAAACCAAAATTGGCATCTCATGAACAATACTAAGAATTGTATTACAACATTTATCTTCCTTAGACACATTTCAGCCTACTGAAACATTAGAAACAAAAATTCTAGCCAGCACTCTAAAAGAATCATCTAGCTGAATATCTGTCTAAATCAAACAGCGAGACTGCCTTTCGTTCTAATCTATTTTCAGGAACCATCTGCTGTGATACTTGCTGGGATACTTCAACTGCCTCCATTGACCTGGGAATGGTAGAATCAGGAGGATTAAATGGATTATTATGATGACATGCAGTAGTTCTGGATGATCGGTGTACACCTGCAGTTGAACCAGTATCTGACTCCCCAGAAACAACTGGTACATCCTCAATAACTTCTGGACAAACTGGGTGAACATAGCATCTTGTCTCCACTTGAGGTAGAACCATTTCCGATCTGACCTCACCAGTTTCATTTGATCCTGATAGAGACAAATCTATATCCTGACAATTGAAATCACCATCCACCTGATTTATAGTCCAACCTTCATCATCATCCAATTCCACCTCATCTCCGCTACATCCCTGATGAGAACTTATTGAATTACCAACAGACAACCATCACAACTCATCCTGAACTATACAGGACTTCAAGGATCCATCCTCTTAACAATGATAAAAGGTTCATCAGACCATCGATCCTGAATCTTATTTTGACCTTTAATGTGACAATTTCTCTGAAAGACTTTAGTTCCTGGAGGGATTTCAAAACTACCTGCAGATCCATTGATTTGTGCTGCCATGTTATCCTCTTTGGACTTAATTCGTACTAACCGCAGAATCTCACTTAGGCATTCCTGGTGAGCTACCACCCAATCGTCCACATCTAAATGACTATCACCTTCACGAGGAACTAACAAAATGTCTACTGGTAAATGTGGATCTTGTCCAAACAACAAAAAATTTGGAGAATATTCTGTAGATGAATGAGGAGTGATGTTGTAAGCTAAAACCAATTCGGGGGGAAATTTTGGCCACATACAATTATTTTCAGGAGCCAATGAATGAAGCAAATTATGAAATGTGCGATTCATCCTTTCTGTCTGTTGATTACCCTGTAGCCCATATGGTGTGGTTCTGGTTTTCCCAATTCTGTGGAAACGAAACAACTCTATGATAATAGTGGATTCAAAATTCCTTCCCTGGTCACTATGAATGGAAAGAGGAACACCATACTTAACAAACCGATGAGTAGCCAATTCCTCATCAAAAGTGTATGCCTTCTGATCTTTAGTAGGAATGCACTGGACAAATGTGGTAAAAACATCTGACATCACTAATACATTTTCTCTGCCATCACTTGCCTTTTCCATCAAGGTGAAATCAATAGCTAAAACCTCCAATGGATTCTCTGCCAATAAATGTTTCATAAAAGGTTTAACATGCCGATTTTCCTTAGACATAAAACACATTTCACAACTTTTACAATGTCGTTCCACCTCTAAATATATACCAGGCTAATAACATCATGACCAGAGCAACAACCCTGATGCCTTAGTTCCTCAGGACAACATTTCAATACTCTTTTCTTAAAATCTGCCTAATGACTTCCCCATTCACCTGAATAAGCCTATATAAAACCCCCAAATAATTTTGAATCCGATTCCACTGCTGGACCCATTTCTTTACATTTCAGGATTCTTGATTCAACATTTTTTTGTTGTCAATGGGGTGTATATTTTCTCCCGCAATTCATATAGCACTCTAGGGTACATACCATCTGGTCCTTGCGACTTCTAGGTTACATAGCAATTTGTGTACTCCTTTAGGATCAAAGTCCTTATCGTCAGATTTCTCTGAATACATCCTATCCTCAAACAGAGGAAGTTCACTTGTGGGCTCATTTGTAAAAACACAGGTAAAAGAATTCTGCTGATACTTCAGCCTTCTCTGTATCCGTGTTTGCCACTACTTTCACTCCGTCTCTGTCTGCAACCAGTTCAGATATCCCGGTTTTGCACTTTCGTTTTGAAATTCCATATTTCCAAAATAACTTCGGGGTTGCCTTAACATTTCTTGCTATTTCTTTCTCTTTGTTTCTTTTGGCCTTCCTTATTGCATTTTTTGCTTTATTCCGAGCGTTCGTGTACTGGGGTCTATCCTGCTCGCTACGTGTTCTCATAAACTTGTTCCATGCCGCTCTTTCACTTTTGATATCTTTCTAGGTCTCTGGCGGGTCAGGTGGCTTAGATATCCTCTGTCCAGTAGATCTGGTTCTACATCTAGGGATATATCTCTCTTGTACGTTCTGCAGTACTTCCATTAGCATAGCCAGCATCTCATTAACAGATATTCCTACAGTAGATCTATCCAACCTATTTGCATAAATTTTCTCATCTCATAGTTTCCTTTTTCATAATTAAATCTTGTTTCAGTTGTACTATAATCTTCGTGATTACATATTATATCAAAATTGATAACTGCATGATCACTTTTACCAATAGGCGGGTCATAGTCTAGATCTGTTATGAGGCCATTATCGTTGGTTAACACTAGGTCCAATAGACATGGAATATTTGACCTTCTCGTTCTAGTTGGTTTGGTTATCTTCTGGAACGGAAAGCTGTCTCTCACGCTCACCAAGATCTGTATCATTTGCCTCATTGCTGTCTGGACTCCTGTTTATTAGCCCTATGAGTAATTTGTCTTTATTCTGTAAATATATTCTCGCCCAGGCACATCTCTGAAAAACTATTTACAAATGTAGTTTCCACTGACTTTAAATACTCCTTTATATACATAATGGCACCTCTGCCATCCCTTTTCTGGAAGTCTCCTCGTATTATCTCATATCCACTTATGGCTAGATCTTCCTTTGGGGGTAGAAATCTATAATGTTTTGATAAGATCTCGGTGATGAGAATCACATAAGGTTCTGTTGCATGCATCTTAATTCTGTGTAAATTGTATTCAGACTTATTTAGCAAGCTGTTCGCATTTGTCTGCGTTTGTATATACAAAACTTGGTTTTTTCGATACACAAGTTCCATTTCCATATTTTACGTCCTCTTTCTTATTTACAGATTTCTCCATCCTCCCTAATTACGTTTGTTTCTTTAATTTCATAATATGCATGTTCCATCGGGGTCCTTTTACCCTTTTACCTAAAATCCTTTTAGTTTCCCGATTTATCATTGGTTTCTCCACCCTTTACTTCTTCCACCAGTTTCATATTTGTGGCGCTATCCTCTTTTGACTAGTCATTTGCAACACTTATCCTGTTATATTCTGAATTTTCTGGGATTCCACTAAGCCTGTAAATATTCTTGAATACTTCTGATTTGTGCTTTTCTTCCACAAAAAGTATCTTCATTGGTCTCATGTTGTCCTCAGCTCCTTCCTTTTTTCTTGCACCTAATCTTAACACAGACCTTGGTTCTACTTCTCTAACCTTTACAATTTCAAGGAGTCCATTGACAAATTCTATGCCATGTTTCTTTCACTCCTCCACCACGTGTGAGTCACTCTCCTTCGTGCTATAGATTATGATAGACCTCTTTCTCTCTTCCTCCCTATTTATTTCAGTTCTTATATCCTTCAAGTAGTCTTCGTTCCATTATCTTGACCTCCTTCACTGCTTGGTCGATCACCTCTTTCACCTGGGCTTCTGACAACTTTTCATCTAATTTCTTTTCTATAACTGCTATTCTTTCTCCCATCCTTCCCAATAGCTTATTGCATCTCTCCTCAACTTCTGATATCTTTTTGAGATTTCTGATTGCATTAGGCTCACAATTGGACAATACCAGTGAATGTCAGGTAGCGTAGACAGCGCCCCATATTCCGGTTCTTCCATTTCAATACATTCAATGCAGAATCTGAGATCGCATACCTCGCACTCCATCATTTTACTCCATTGTATGTTGTGCCTTTTGACAGCCACTGCATTTCCATTCTTCCTCCTTTTCCTCGACACTACTGCGGCCTCCGTTGCTTGCACCTCTTGTCGGTCTACCCATACCAGCTCTTAACCAGTGCTGTTATAATTTCAGCTACTGACACGGTGAGTTTAACACTTTGGTGTGGATGACCACACCCACTACCTGCTATCTCTGTGCAAAATTCATATTCAACTAATCTTATGTAATTCTAATTTAATCTTATTCTGATTAATCAGGTGTAAACAAACGAAAATTGGGTGCATATCAAAGTGGTCAACTGCGAGTGAATTTGGTACAATGAAGGAATATGAGCAACTATGGTGCTGAAATTCTTGGATGGTTTAACTGGCGGGGGTAGAAAACCCCACCCAAATATGTTTTATGGATTAACTAGATTTAAGAGATGAAATAGTGGTTAGTAATAGTTCAGCGGCATCCCTTTAGTCTGTCCGTAGATTAAATAGTCTTTACTCACTCTGTTCGCTCTACCCTAACACCTCTAAAGTATCTCCATTAGTTCCTGTTCGTCCACAAACAGATCTAGAATATCTCTGCTGTTCGTACTGGTGTAGCAGTCCTTTGAATGGCAATAAGGAGGCGATCTATCCAGGCTAAGCTGATTGTGCGTTTCGGTTGCACTCCGTCCTTGAGCAGGTTTAAGTTTGGTGAGTATCTAATGATTTTTCCCATGTCTTATCTGCTTCTTGTTATGCACAAGTTCAGTTTGATTGTCCTCTGACGTTGGGAGTAATGATTCAATTTGTCGATTAAATTGTTGACCTTGGCTACGTGGTTCGTTACAATTTAATCATCTTGTCTGAACGAATGTGGTCTCGGGTATCCTTTTTTACCGTTCCAAGCTGTAATCGATAAGGGTGGTACATCTATAATTTTTAGTGTGACGTTATCTCTGTGTGAAAGCATTATATCTATAGCCATTTGATTTGCGTCGCAATCTCATCCACACTTGCACCCCGTTGATCTCTGAGATAGACGAACTCTTTTCTTTTTGCTGATAGATCACAGGTTCCTGCCCATAAGTATGCAACAATTCTGGTGTGACGTTTGATAGCTAGAGGTAGGCTTGCCTCAATCAAATCCACAAGTTCTCGAGTATTGGCGCTACATTGACACCAGAGTTCCAATGGAAACTGGTTTTCGTACCCAGGGATTCATGGGTAGTCGATATCAGGCAGGTCATGGGATTGGAAATGCATGAGGAGGGCTATTTCGATCGGCGCTACCGATGATGGAAAGCTTGGGTAAATGGCTCGGCGTAAAGTCCTGAGCGCTGACGTAGATTTTGCCGAAGATGTCAGGGCAGGGAAGAATGGCGATACCTCTTTAAAATCTATGGCTAAAGGCGTAGTAAAAGCTATAGTTCCACGTGCTATTACTGCTGTTAGCAACCGAGGGGTTAATATGGAAACATATAAAAATAAAGCCCGAAAGAGATCTATGAAAAACATTAAGTCCGGCGTCGAGACAAGACGTTCTAGAAAAAATGAGAAGAAAAAAACAAGTAGGAATTCGATGATACGACCGATAGAAATCTAGGATTCACAGCTCGGAGAGAGGCTTGTAGTCTAGAAAAAGTGTGAAATTGATTGGCAGGATTCATTCTGACATATTCCTTCAAAAGAAATATCTCCTAGGTGGTGTTGATGTGAGAGTGAGAATACAGCGCACAAAGGATGCTTTCTCGAGCTTGCGTTTGCAACAAATTTGCTACTTACCCGATCAAACGGATCAGGGGTGAAAACTTGTACTGTAATAAGCCGGGTAGATACTGGATCTGCGTGTATTACACACCATTTAATACTCAACATTGGTGCAAAATTTATGACTCATTGGGTAGACTTCTGATAGACGATCGAATGTTGTCAGCTTTCCATGGTGGAAGTCTATCTTTACAACTGGCAACGAGTTCAACACATGAGGTCTACAGCCTGTGGAAATTACTGTCTGCATTTTCTCTATAAAAGATGTTGAGGGCGAACTATGAGTTCTATCTTACACGATTTATCCATTCTCAAGGAAAATAAGCTAGAATCGCTCGTGCATAAACTTTATCACGAAATTTTATGACAAAGAGAGTTTCCATGGAAAAGAAGAGGCAGTAGGCGGCGGCGGCGGGCGGCCCCTCCCCTCCCCCTCCCACCCGCCCATCTTTTGTGAGTGGGGGTGAGGGTGTGTGGGGATTGGGGTGGGTGGGGTGTGGGGGTTGTGCGGAAGGCGAGGGATGGGGAAGCGAGTAACGGGAAACGAGGGATTGAATGATAACATTTTTTTGTTGTTTTAATAAACAAATCTTAACCAGAGCCTGTTTTCATTTTACACTGACTGACGACGTTGAATGATATCCGTTGCGCACACACCCGCGTAAGTGCTGTGTGCGTACACGTGCGTGTGCGTGTGCATGCGTACATGCGTGTGCGTGCGTGCGTGCATGTACATGTGTGTGTGCATAGATCAATAGGAAACGGAGCAAGCAAATCCAGTATCGCTTCCTTTTTTCATTTCATTCAGTCATTCATTCATATTTTTTTATTTTTTTCGTTCGCTGATCATACCGCCAGTCCTGTAAGTGACTATCGACATGATCATAAGCGTTAAGTGCGTGGATCCATGGTTTATTAGAATGCACTGTGCGGCCTGGAACCTCCGTCTTCAGCACTTGAGGTTTCTGTCAGGGTTACCTCACCCTTACCTCCTTTAGTCTCCTCTTACGACACGCAGAGGATACGGAAGGTGTATTCTAAGCCCCACCTACAGGGCATGTTCATTCATATAAAATGATCTTACTAGGAAGGTGGGGTTGGGAGGGGAGGGGGGTTTAAAAAACAATGTAAAAGATAAATTGAAATGATACATTTTTTTATTTGACACATCACCACAGATATTAACGATAAGAAAAATATTAGCAATGTTTTCCAATCAACAATCAAAATATTCAACGGCATGATTGTTAAATAGTAAAGACATACAATTCGTACAACCTGGAGGACTATTACTCGTTTGAGAAGAGCTAAATCAGGCCATTCATAACGTAATTGAGTATAACGTCAGCCTACACGTCACACCGTTGATTATGACGTCATGTGTTTTGACTAGGAAAATGGAATCTTCCATTCCCCACCGACGTAAACTGTAGGCGGAGCTCATTTAATACGGGGACGGGGCATAGAAAGAAATGGACCCCTCTATTGATGAAAGCATGCTGAATGTTTAATGTGCTTAGCTAAATCAGAGAGAGAACCCTTTTGGACACGCTTGTAGGTTATGACAAGTTATATTTGCACATCATCTGATGAGTGTAGTTCAATAGAAAATCCTCTAAGAATGAACGGATCCGATCTGTCACTCAAGTATCTGATCTCATAATAAAATATGTCACGCGTTAGCTGATGTCACAATCATAATGACGTATAGCTCCGTCACGGAAATGGGTAAGTCCATCACGAATATAGAAATTGTATGTCTTATGAAAAGTTTACAATTTCATAAACATTCTGTTGATTGTTTTGAATATGTTCAATTGTTTTGAATTAGTTTCAAAATATTCAACATGTATGCTCATTGCATAATTACCCTGGTATTGGGAAGATGTGAATTCACCTTCCCAGAGTATCCATCCATCAGCTGACCTCGTATGACATTATAATCAACTCAGCGCGTGTTTGATGATGTCACAATCATTACATCACAAAGAGTTGTTCCAGATTGTCTTAGAGGGAGCAATAACGCCCAGTCAAATTATTTTCAAAATATTTAACAGCATATTTATTAAATCGTTAAATACATACAATTCGTACAACAAGTCGGACTATTAAGCGTTGGTGTCGAACTTAAATCTGTTATACATGACATAATTGATTACAACGTCGGCATATCTATGACGAAATTGATTATGAGGTCATGTGATTGATCGATAAACTATATTCGTCTCTTTGGTGTAGTTCTCCTCGCACTTTGCCACATGATAAACAGCAGTCAATAAATAAACGTAGCATCATATGGGCTAAATGTATAAAAGCATTCCCGGGACCTGTGGACCCCGGCGTAATAGTTG
Organism: Chaetoderma sp. LZ-2023a; assembly: GCA_034401795.1. Classification (NCBI taxonomy): domain Eukaryota; kingdom Metazoa; phylum Mollusca; class Caudofoveata; order Chaetodermatida; family Chaetodermatidae; genus Chaetoderma; species Chaetoderma sp. LZ-2023a. Next base: position 35,270,401 of record CM067370.1, on the reverse strand, counting down.
AACTGGTGGTTCAACAGGGAGCGCATCATGACTTACATATCTTGTATAATCTTTTCCAGAGAGTTAGACGCATGCAAAAAAGATATAATGAAATAAATCTTTTTGTATAAGCAATGCGAGAGAGAGAGAGAGAGAGAGAGAGAGAGAGAGAGAGATGGAAAACTAAGAAACAAATATGATTGATTGATGGAAATCAATCACATTTTCTCTCTCAATCACTGTGTGACCATATGATAATAAAATTTAGAAAAATATATGCAACCACACAAAACATATTTAGGATTGAATAAAAGCAGAAATTTTGATTCGATTGTTTCTCGATGTACCCGAGATCTGATGATATAGAATGGGATGATGGCAAAAGGGAAAGACAGCTTAAGAAACGTGTTTGGAAGGTGTTGAGTGTGTGTGTTTTGTTCGGATCCCATACTGAGGACTACATTTTTTTGTAATGAATAAGAACAATACTCAGTGACCGCATTTGTATCTACCACAAATAATCACATGACCAGATGACACTCAAGAGTCTGTTTTCAGGCAATTCCAGTAGCAACTTTTCAAAATATTCAACCGATTGATGACCTCAAGTTGTGTCTTACAACTTCACTCATATCATTTGGTAAATGATAGAATGTTTCTCACTACGACGAATGGCGCCAGGAATGCGCAGTAGTCTGCAGTGATTGCAGGTGTATAACATTTCGAAAGGTCCTACAAGAATTTGGTATGCCCCATATGAAGATGACGAGGCTATTCACGAGATATTCATAGCCGATTGTGTGTGTACGTTCGTTCGTGCGTGCGTGCGTGCGAACGTGCGTGCGTGCGTGCGTGCGTGCCTGCGTGCGTGCGTGCGTGCGTGCGTGCGTGCGTGTGTGTGTGTGTGGAACTAGAAGAAGTGGGCATGGGTGGGTAGGGGTAGGGGTGGGGTTGCAAAAATGGGTGACACACACACTGTGATTTGCAAAATGAGGGAAAAGGCCTTTTTTCGATTGCAAATCAAACATCTCAGGTAGCTTACGTAATGTCAAAGGAATGAAACTCAGACTATCTTTGAATATTACTCCGCCTATGTCAAAATAGAGGATTTTTCGCCAATTTTTAATATGTCTTGGACATAAGGATGTATTTTTGTATACTTCCCTTAATACAAGATGATTGTCATAGGATCGTCCATTGTGAGCTAAGACGATAGCATCTCTATGAACGTATATGGTTTTTAGCGTCTTTGTAGAGTATCTAATTGTTTCTGTAGCTAATAACCAGGTTAAAAAGTCGTTCATATACGTTTTACCATAAAGTACATACTGTTTCTGCCTGATATTGCGTGCTGTACATGCCGAGTCAATGTTATCGGACATGCACTCTGAACAAACCTTATTCGCTACAACCAAATTTAGCTCGTGTGTCCGCGACAAGATGTCGGTCTCAATGTCAAAAAGTATATATATTTCATTTCTCTCTTACCGTAGTCACACCCTCGTCGGATGGAAACATAAAACATTTGTGTTAACTTACATTTACAAATTCTTTATAATAGTAACATTTACTAAAGAAGCAACGGTGATTCGTATCAGGGGAATTACAGTGCAATAGCACGTAGCGCAACAACTGACATTTTTACAAGCTTAATTGCTCACATGACGGTCAAAACATTCAGAACCTTTGACCCACCTGTGACATTCCTGACAATAAATGCTTTCTTTAAAGTGACACGGTCGCTGAGATTTGCATGACATACATTTGGCTTGAGAACCATGACGATTTTTGTTTTGATAAGATTAACCACTTTCTTTACAAAGATAACTGCTTCCCGTGATAGAGATTATCGACGATATATAAGCAAAATGCTTATTGTACAAATAAAGGTTGAGGCAGTTTCTCGAGTTCGGGTTTCCCTAAAAAATACATTCATTCATTTCTGACGCAGAGTAGATACGTAAGTTAAAATCGGGGTCTGATATTTCTAGAAATTTAATCGCTTCGGGAACCCCACAGATTTTATCTTCGGGTATCCTGGTTAAATGATGTAACGCTATGGCCATGACCTTCCGATAATAATTAGTTTCCATTCTTCTTCTATGATGTCTATTAATATTCTTCTTGTCAGCAGCAGAAGAGTTAGGATTTAAGTAAACGCGACCGATTTCAATACCCCTTGCCATACAAAGTTTGTAAAAGTTATCGACCGTAACTAAACCACGTTTTAGAAATGCTTGCTATTCCAGATTATATAAACATTGCATTTTCAAATTTCTTCCAGATCCAGTTGGCATCGGGATGTGGGATATATCTAACTTATCAAAGAGTTTACAATAATGGACAGGTTAATTTGCTGCATAACTTTTGCATTTAGAAAATAGCTCTTTGCCCATGGTCAGCTAGACAATTTTGTGCTTCTATGAATGAGACTGTGGTGGTAAAGAACAAGCCTAAATAGTTAAAGTGGGTCACTATTTCTATTTTGACTCCATTGCCGTGCCATTTCTCATCTTGTCTCAATCGCCCCTCTTCTAAAAACCGTTAGACACCAATGCTTGCAGGATTCAGAGAGTATGTCTAACCCATTTTGTAGATTCTTATCGAACGTCAAACTCAGAATTTTTCACAGCGGCGTACCACTAGTCGAAATGACTTTTCCCTGTTTACTCTTCTTTTCAAAACCATATTGTTCTGCTGGAAGTATAGGGCCTTTATATGTCTGGTAAGCTCGGGTATTCGCCGAGTAAGGAAAGATAAAATGTCAAACATTTCTGAAAAGTTACGCAGAGCGGTTGGTATAAACGAGATTAAATCTTTGAACTGGATTCCTCCAATCTAAAAAAATAATATTTTTCGTCCATTCATGATAATTGAATGAGGTTTTAGCTTACTGGAATTGAAAATCCATTTAAAAAACAAAATGCATGTCAAAAGATGTATCATTCTGTGCAATACAAATATGACCACGATGGACAAGTGTGTTTAATACTTTTTTCTTTTTATTGTAAACTGTTTTAACAGTCAAGTCATAAAATTGTCCATAGCTGAATAGCATGGAAAAATAAATTCCATGGGTTATGGCCCACAAGTCAAACATGTAGTACTAAGGTCCGTACCCATACAATCGGTACACATCCTCTGAACGACAATGAAATTAACTTCATGTACACCAGAACTAGCATCGGTTTCAGCATCGAAAAAAAAAAAATTTTCGGAGTAACATCAGAAGCCTCACTGGTGACAAGTAAACCACTTTTACAATACTAACCTTTCTTGACGTGTAGCTTTCAGACTTTCTATGGGGTTTTCAAAATTTTGCATATAACATAAATGATCGCTGTCTACAAAATCTTTACAATGAGGAGATTTATTTTTCAGGTATTCATGATCAATAATGTTTGGTTTGCAAATTTTAAAACATTTTTACAAGTTTTGCGTGTTTCCCATTTTCTCTCAAAATGATTGTTTGAACACATTTTGTTAGGGAACCAGCAAGGACAATCCGTGCAAAACATATATTCCTCAAAGAAACTTGTTATGCTTCGAGACGCGAACCTCCTTCTCCCTCCCATGTGTGCCATTTTCAAGTGTACGATTTGAGTCACAATCTAATAGCTCTCGAATATTTCGACCTTTCTCCTTGTGCTACTTTCGAGCGTACGAATCGCATTTTGTCGATAAATCTATATTGAATATAATTATGTATCTAAAATCTACCGTCATAAATTATAGTATCAACTGTAATACACCCCTCTCTACTACGACGAACGCAACAACCACGGCTCCAGCACCAATATGCTACAATCATCACCACCACCACCACCACCACCACCACCACCACCTCCACCACCACCACCACAACAACAACAACAACAACAACAACAACAACAACGACAATGCAATCGACAAGAACAAAGATGTTGACAACGACAAAGAAAAAGATGTCAAAACAAAATATTTCAAATACGCAACGGCAGCAGCTAATCACAAAATAATAATAATAATAATAATAATAATAATAATAATAATAATAATAATAATAATAACAACAACTACCGCCATTGTATAAATATCTATAATAATAATAATAATAATAATGTCTACCCCATATGCTGTGTAAATGGCCTGGGTGAATAAAGAAAACTGAAACTGAAACTGTAATACCTCATATGCCTATACAAGGCCTGAGTGTAATAAAGTGAACTTGTACTTGAACTTGCTATGTTTGACAGAACATATTTATGCACACACATGCGTTTTACATTTAATCTTTTTGCGCACTTATATTTGTCGTTTCACACCGGTGGAACCATATGTTCAATTATATCATTACCGTCAAAACATGCAGTAATCGATCAGTTAAATCCAGGTTTCCATATTTCCATCACCAACCCCACATATTTTAAGCATCGTTTTAAAATTAATATACATTCCGACATTGAAAATTGTAGAAAGCTGATTTTCACGTATTTTCCAATTTTTAGTTGTCGGGTTTCATGGTGAAATTATTGTGTAGGTAAAACCGCTGACGGAGAATATGATGCAGGCAAATCTGTTGCAGGCAAATCTGTTGCAGGCAAATCTGTTGCAGGTAAATCTGTTGCAGGTAAATCTGTTGCAGGCAAATCTGTTGCAGGCAAATCTGTTGCAGGCAAATCTGTTGCAGGTAAATCTGTTGCAGGCAAATCTGTTGCAGGTAAATCTGTTGCAGGTAAATCTGATGCAGGCAAATCTGTTGCAGGTAAATCTGTTGCAGGTAAATCTGTTGCAGGTAAATCTGTTGCAGGTAAATCTGATGCAGACAAATCTGTTGCAGGCAAATCTGTTGCAGGTAAATCTGATGCAGGCAAATCTGTTGCAGGTAAATCTGTTGCAGGTAAATCTGTTGCAGGTAAATCTGTTGCAGGCAAATCTGTTGCAGGTAAATCTGTTGCAGGTAAATCTGTTGCAGGTAAATCTGTTGCAGGCAAATCTGTTGCAGGTAAATCTGTTGCAGGTAAATCTGATGCAGGCAAATCTGTTGCAGGTAAATCTGTTGCAGGTAAATCTGTTGCAGGTAAATCTGTTGCAGGTAAATCTGATGCAGGCAAATCTGTTGCAGGCAAATCTGTTGCAGGCAAATATGTTGCAGGCAAATCTGTTGCAGGTAAATCTGATGCAGGTAAATCTGTTGCAGGTAAATCTGATGCAGGCAAATCTGTTGCAGGCAAATCTGTTGCAGGCAAATCTGTTGCAGGTAAATCTGTTGCAGGTAAATCTGTTGCAGGTAAATCTGTTGCAGGCAAATCTGTTGCAGGTAAATCTGTTGCAGGTAAATCTGATGCAGGCAAATCTGTTGCAGGTAAATCTGTTGCAGGTAAATCTGTTGCAGGTAAATCTGTTGCAGGTAAATCTGATGCAGGCAAATCTGTTGCAGGCAAATCTGTTGCAGGCAAATCTGTTGCAGGCAAATATGTTGGGGGTATAACTGTTTGCACTGCTACCTCATCCGGACCATGTTTGTCATAGAGATATCTAAAAACTGAATAGACATCAACTTTGAATTCTTTCAATAAATCCTACAGAGTTTTAAACAAGCAATAATACGTCCACCGGTTCCCCTGATTCTATGAACAGGTCCATAACACAACTTCACAGGCTTTGCAAAGGTCATATTCATTTTTAATTTTTGTAAGCTGAGAACAAACTCGCTCCAGATGTCTATTTAGCTCTCTTTGTAATGAATTAATCACAATATGCGACGTCCATTACACAGTTCAAGATTATTATGGAGAATTCTGCTTCTTATATATTATATGGAAAATTATAACAAACTATAAAAACTAAAAGTATCCTACAAGAAGATGGATATTTTCCCCACACCCACAGTCTGTAGCTAAATATATTTAAATTTTCTGACATGAACTGGTATTAGCTAAGCAGTCAGGAAACTGAGGTTTTCTACAATTAATGGAAACAGAATTGTGGGAAAGTATTTCAAACTTCACAATTATTGGAACAATTACCTAGCTAATGGCAAAAACTAGAAAAGTTGTAACTTGAGAGTTGTAAACATCATTTCAAGTCTTTACCTTTGGTATATGAACGGTTATGTACGTTTTTGTAAGATGGTTAATATTAAATGTGACGTGTCACAGCTACAATGTTTCTATTAAATCTGAACCTGAACTAACATTTTTACAAATTTCCGTTATGGAGCATTTACATTGAGAAACAATCATCAACCAAAATCGCGCCAAAATACAAACAAGTTAAAAAGAGTTGGAAACGATCAATCATTCTGACAGGGTGCCAAACCATTGGGGAAACCCTAAATCTATTTGTAGATATTTCCATAAATCAACAAAAAAGCAGATTCTGACAGCCAATCAGAAGTGGCGCAGACTGAGCAGAGCATTTCCATAAGATTCTAAGAGCCAATCGTAAATGGCGCGGACTGGTGTATCTATTCAGCAGATTCTGACAGCCAATCAGAAGTGGGGCTAACCGGTGTACCTAGTCAGCAGATTCTGACATCCAATCAGATGCAAGCTTGAAAAAGGATTGACAAGTCAATCTCTGTTAGCCCTCAACAAGTTATCTCCAACATCACTTGCTTACAACTATTTCAGTACTAACTTCACCAATTCGCTACTGGATATACCGAGACATGTGTTAATGGATCTATCACCACCAGCACCCACTTATGACTTATGATACCATCTGTCTTAGGGTGGGAGGAGTCATAAACTAGGGGAGGGACTGAGGTAACATACAGCCATAAATACTGGGGGAAAAAACGGGCGTCGTTAGGCGGCGATTTTGAGACGCTGGTAGCCATCTCACGTGACACTCCTTATATGGGCATGAGCCACGCCCCCCCCCCCCCCACCGCCATCACCACCACACACGCACGCACGTACCCACACACACGCGCGCGCGCACGCACGCAAACGCGCGCGCACGCACGCATGCACACACACATGATAAGGAATGTGATAAGTATATGGGGCCCGATACATTGTGATACTTTTAATGTCTTAAAAATATTTAACCATCATTTTACCATATTTCTGTCAATAGTCTGATTATTACAATCATAGGGCGAAGAGCAGAGAGTCATGTTAACATATTGGAGCAAAATATTTCCAGCTGTAAAATGCTATAACTTGTACGTAGACCTCAAGATATATTACAGATTACGTTATAAGATCAAAACTAAACGGGTTGTGGAGTATATGTAACGTATGTCAAAAACGAATGTCACAGATTAATCCAAGGTGGTTGTAGTAGTGGCCATCTTGAAATCCAAAATAGCCACAATATGGGTAATACCAATTTTCTGAAAATGTGGTTTGACAGAAATATCGTAAAATGACCGCCATCTTGAAGTTCAAGATAACTGCCATAATAGTCATTTAAAAAAATAGAACCAACCCAAGATTTATTTTCAGATACATAAGGAATATAAAACGTCCAACTTAAAAAACAGATAGTACCGGATTTTGCACAAATACGCAAGGGAGTACACCACGGGCGTACACTAATAACTTAACGATATTCTCCTCTGTTGTTTCATATACCATACTGACATTTTCCGCGTCATGCCTCACAATAACATCATGTTTATTATTGAAGTTACAGATCAATTTATTGACTACTGATGTTCACGACGTCCACGGGATAGACGTGGGCGTTATGCATGCGTGTTTAAATGTCAGAATCGAATGTGTGATGTCATTCTATTATGCAAATCGCGTAAGCATTATTGTGTAGCGTGTGCTTCGCGAGTCCAGTAGAAGCGTCTTATTTTGCCAAAGGTGGCCCCGTCGTGCGCAGTCACAGAAAGATGTTTACACAGGCAGCCAGTAAGACCAGACGCAGGTCACAAATGTGACGCTAAAAGAGAACATAGCTGCTCTGGGCAGATAACGATGCTCGTGAGTAAGAACAGAGATGCTTCATTAGACAGTTTGTCTAAAACCAATACTAGGTTCATTTCAAAAACTTTTTATTATAGCTACGTTGTTTTAAAATAATTCAGAAAGCATATATGTGTGCGTGCGTGCGTGCGTGCGTGTGCCCCCCCCCCACGCGCGCGTGCGTGCATGCGTATATATCAATATTCCCCCACTCAATGGGATAAAAATAGAGTATGTGCATCAGAACCTTAAGGTAAAACTAAAGGGTAGGTCTTGTTTAAATATAAGATTCTTTTAAGGCGTATTAGAATTATGTCCGTTGCTAAGAAATGTGTAAATTATTTACGCAGCCAAGGAGAGCTCAGAGGTGACTATTGTACCACTATAATACCGGAACGCCCAGTACGCGGACGGAAGCCATACATTGAAATATCGTGTCAACCGTGTAGTAAAGTTAAATTTAGCAGTGAAAGCGGCAATTACGCGTGCCCGTTATAGCTACGCTGAGCACGGCCTTGTTTGACCAAATATCCTATCTCTCAGTTTCCAAAATCATAAAACCCCAGTTCTTTTATTAG
>CM067370.1:35102341-35261440 GCA_034401795.1 Chaetoderma sp. LZ-2023a | reverse complement strand
ACGACACGACGATGTTATCTGATGCAGGCAAATCTGTTGCAGGTAAATCTGTTGCAGGTAAATCTGTTGCAGGTAAATCTGTTGCAGGCAAATCTGTTGCAGGTAAATCTGTTGCAGGTAAATCTGTTGCAGGTAAATCTGTTGCAGGCAAATCTGTTGCAGGTAAATCTGTTGCAGGTAAATCTGATGCAGGCAAATCTGTTGCAGGTAAATCTGTTGCAGGTAAATCTGTTGCAGGTAAATCTGTTGCAGGTAAATCTGATGCAGGCAAATCTGTTGCAGGCAAATCTGTTGCAGGCAAATATGTTGCAGGCAAATCTGTTGCAGGTAAATCTGATGCAGGTAAATCTGTTGCAGGTAAATCTGATGCAGGCAAATCTGTTGCAGGCAAATCTGTTGCAGGCAAATCTGTTGCAGGTAAATCTGTTGCAGGTAAATCTGTTGCAGGTAAATCTGTTGCAGGCAAATCTGTTGCAGGTAAATCTGTTGCAGGTAAATCTGATGCAGGCAAATCTGTTGCAGGTAAATCTGTTGCAGGTAAATCTGTTGCAGGTAAATCTGTTGCAGGTAAATCTGATGCAGGCAAATCTGTTGCAGGCAAATCTGTTGCAGGCAAATCTGTTGCAGGCAAATATGTTGGGGGTATAACTGTTTGCACTGCTACCTCATCCGGACCATGTTTGTCATAGAGATATCTAAAAACTGAATAGACATCAACTTTGAATTCTTTCAATAAATCCTACAGAGTTTTAAACAAGCAATAATACGTCCACCGGTTCCCCTGATTCTATGAACAGGTCCATAACACAACTTCACAGGCTTTGCAAAGGTCATATTCATTTTTAATTTTTGTAAGCTGAGAACAAACTCGCTCCAGATGTCTATTTAGCTCTCTTTGTAATGAATTAATCACAATATGCGACGTCCATTACACAGTTCAAGATTATTATGGAGAATTCTGCTTCTTATATATTATATGGAAAATTATAACAAACTATAAAAACTAAAAGTATCCTACAAGAAGATGGATATTTTCCCCACACCCACAGTCTGTAGCTAAATATATTTAAATTTTCTGACATGAACTGGTATTAGCTAAGCAGTCAGGAAACTGAGGTTTTCTACAATTAATGGAAACAGAATTGTGGGAAAGTATTTCAAACTTCACAATTATTGGAACAATTACCTAGCTAATGGCAAAAACTAGAAAAGTTGTAACTTGAGAGTTGTAAACATCATTTCAAGTCTTTACCTTTGGTATATGAACGGTTATGTACGTTTTTGTAAGATGGTTAATATTAAATGTGACGTGTCACAGCTACAATGTTTCTATTAAATCTGAACCTGAACTAACATTTTTACAAATTTCCGTTATGGAGCATTTACATTGAGAAACAATCATCAACCAAAATCGCGCCAAAATACAAACAAGTTAAAAAGAGTTGGAAACGATCAATCATTCTGACAGGGTGCCAAACCATTGGGGAAACCCTAAATCTATTTGTAGATATTTCCATAAATCAACAAAAAAGCAGATTCTGACAGCCAATCAGAAGTGGCGCAGACTGAGCAGAGCATTTCCATAAGATTCTAAGAGCCAATCGTAAATGGCGCGGACTGGTGTATCTATTCAGCAGATTCTGACAGCCAATCAGAAGTGGGGCTAACCGGTGTACCTAGTCAGCAGATTCTGACATCCAATCAGATGCAAGCTTGAAAAAGGATTGACAAGTCAATCTCTGTTAGCCCTCAACAAGTTATCTCCAACATCACTTGCTTACAACTATTTCAGTACTAACTTCACCAATTCGCTACTGGATATACCGAGACATGTGTTAATGGATCTATCACCACCAGCACCCACTTATGACTTATGATACCATCTGTCTTAGGGTGGGAGGAGTCATAAACTAGGGGAGGGACTGAGGTAACATACAGCCATAAATACTGGGGGAAAAAACGGGCGTCGTTAGGCGGCGATTTTGAGACGCTGGTAGCCATCTCACGTGACACTCCTTATATGGGCATGAGCCACGCCCCCCCCCCCCCCACCGCCATCACCACCACACACGCACGCACGTACCCACACACACGCGCGCGCGCACGCACGCAAACGCGCGCGCACGCACGCATGCACACACACATGATAAGGAATGTGATAAGTATATGGGGCCCGATACATTGTGATACTTTTAATGTCTTAAAAATATTTAACCATCATTTTACCATATTTCTGTCAATAGTCTGATTATTACAATCATAGGGCGAAGAGCAGAGAGTCATGTTAACATATTGGAGCAAAATATTTCCAGCTGTAAAATGCTATAACTTGTACGTAGACCTCAAGATATATTACAGATTACGTTATAAGATCAAAACTAAACGGGTTGTGGAGTATATGTAACGTATGTCAAAAACGAATGTCACAGATTAATCCAAGGTGGTTGTAGTAGTGGCCATCTTGAAATCCAAAATAGCCACAATATGGGTAATACCAATTTTCTGAAAATGTGGTTTGACAGAAATATCGTAAAATGACCGCCATCTTGAAGTTCAAGATAACTGCCATAATAGTCATTTAAAAAAATAGAACCAACCCAAGATTTATTTTCAGATACATAAGGAATATAAAACGTCCAACTTAAAAAACAGATAGTACCGGATTTTGCACAAATACGCAAGGGAGTACACCACGGGCGTACACTAATAACTTAACGATATTCTCCTCTGTTGTTTCATATACCATACTGACATTTTCCGCGTCATGCCTCACAATAACATCATGTTTATTATTGAAGTTACAGATCAATTTATTGACTACTGATGTTCACGACGTCCACGGGATAGACGTGGGCGTTATGCATGCGTGTTTAAATGTCAGAATCGAATGTGTGATGTCATTCTATTATGCAAATCGCGTAAGCATTATTGTGTAGCGTGTGCTTCGCGAGTCCAGTAGAAGCGTCTTATTTTGCCAAAGGTGGCCCCGTCGTGCGCAGTCACAGAAAGATGTTTACACAGGCAGCCAGTAAGACCAGACGCAGGTCACAAATGTGACGCTAAAAGAGAACATAGCTGCTCTGGGCAGATAACGATGCTCGTGAGTAAGAACAGAGATGCTTCATTAGACAGTTTGTCTAAAACCAATACTAGGTTCATTTCAAAAACTTTTTATTATAGCTACGTTGTTTTAAAATAATTCAGAAAGCATATATGTGTGCGTGCGTGCGTGCGTGCGTGTGCCCCCCCCCCACGCGCGCGTGCGTGCATGCGTATATATCAATATTCCCCCACTCAATGGGATAAAAATAGAGTATGTGCATCAGAACCTTAAGGTAAAACTAAAGGGTAGGTCTTGTTTAAATATAAGATTCTTTTAAGGCGTATTAGAATTATGTCCGTTGCTAAGAAATGTGTAAATTATTTACGCAGCCAAGGAGAGCTCAGAGGTGACTATTGTACCACTATAATACCGGAACGCCCAGTACGCGGACGGAAGCCATACATTGAAATATCGTGTCAACCGTGTAGTAAAGTTAAATTTAGCAGTGAAAGCGGCAATTACGCGTGCCCGTTATAGCTACGCTGAGCACGGCCTTGTTTGACCAAATATCCTATCTCTCAGTTTCCAAAATCATAAAACCCCAGTTCTTTTATTAGAATGAGAGGATGGGGACACGCACGCACGCACGCTCGCACGCACGCACGCACGCACGTACGTACGCACGCACGCACGCACGCACGCACGCACGCACGCACGCACGCACGCACGCACGCACGCACGCACGCACGCACACACGCACGCACGCACGCACACACACACACACGAAATGGACATTGTAACCTATGCGTTAGAGTCAGAGTCAAAGCGGATGACCATTATGTGTGTATAATAGACGCAAGGGATATATATATATATATATATATATATATATATATATATATATATATATATATATATATATATATATATATATATATATATATATATATATATAGATATATATATATATAGAGAGAGAGAGAGAGAGAGAGAGAGAGAGAGAGAGAGAGAGAGAGAGAGAGAGAGAGAGAGAGGGGGGGGGGGAGCGAGAAAGAGTTAATTACGCCTGTGTTTGCGCGCGCGTGTGCGTGCGTACATGCGTGTGTGCGCGTATTCTTGCGTTGTAATTAACCTGCCCATTGACCCTTACTGTGCCAGCTCCATTGCTCGTTTTTAGAAGGCCTGGAACCAAAATATTGCCACTTCGTTTATGGCAGAATTTATCAGCTGTCATCAAGTAGATAAACTTATCTTTGCAGTTTAAAGTTTAGAAATTCAGACATAATATGTGAATATGTCCATAGAGAGCAATTCGTTTATTATGCGAGAAGGGACATTGAACTAAGAAATGAGTTTCATCTTCAGTCTCACCCACGTTACACTGGCCGCGTATACTACTCTCGATTGGTGCTTTTGGTTTGGTAAAGCTGCCATTTTCTATACCAATATGATACGTTAACTAAGGTCACCTACATTGACAGCACGAGCAGAACAATTTGCTACAACAGCTCATATAGATATAATCTGGCAATCGAAACACGTTAATTTGCAGAAAGTGGCGACATGAGAGATACAATGGATTGAGTCCACTGATGTCCCGGGACGGCGCCGGATGACCTCTCAGAGCATTTGCTTTTCGACAATTCACAGAGGCGGTCAATCGAACAGCGCTCACATACGCAAATGGCCTCTCGATTCATAAATGTAGTTGGTGCAAAAACGGCTCAACCGGACGTGGTACTAATTTATAGAGCAATTAATTACGAAAGCGTGAACAGCAGATGAAGGTAAACGTGCATCCCTTGTTTCAATTCACATTCAATAAGCTAGCTGCTATTTTTATTGAGTAACGCTCCATCTACGTCACTGAAAGCTACGGAACAGCTAATTATTAATCAACATCATAGATATCTTGCAAGCGTAGATGGGAACGGCGCATACCTTCACTATATGGCGAATTGCCCCTACCGCCGATGACGTGAGTTCAGTAAAACGGAACTGTGCATGTTCGTGCATCTTTGACTGGCGGACGTAGATAATCAGCAACATATATAGCCTCCAAATGAGAGTAAATTATTTATTGGTAATTGGAAGAGAAATTGACCTGAGCTAAACTTATAGATTTTATCAGATATAAACTTGCATTTGGCTATATTAATCTAATACTTTATTCGACTACGTAATAGAGTTAATAACGAAAACATATAGGTTTCAGGACTATGATAACGTGCATGCAGTTTGATAGTTTCTCTACGGAGATATAATTCAAAACACATCTCTTACAGTTTTCATCAGATTAAATCCAAAGTTAGTCAAAACATAGTGTTCCGTTTGACTTGATTTTCTCGCGCACTCTCTGTTTTGTTCGATCATTTGTTTACGATATAAACCATTGTAAATGTGGTTTTCTCATCAACATAACCTAATTTGATAGGGCCACTGATGCGAGGAGATCTTGTACACGATTTTGCATTCTACTCTATCTGAAATACAGAATGATTTATTTTAAACGCATCTGATTTTTCATTTCAAGGCAAACCAGATGATATAGTGGATGAATCTGACCTGTCTTTAAAGTAGATGACGTCATAATCAATTAAGCCTCATGTAGGCTGACGTCACAATCATAATTGACGGAGAATACCCCGTCATGAAGATGGAATGCTCCGTTAAGTGTGTGAATTGTATGCCTTTACTACTTAATAAGCAGGTGGTTTAATATGTTGAAACTAATTTAACTAGGTGCTGTTGCTGCCATACGAAGCAACAACACCCAGTCAAATTAGTTTCAAAATATTCAACAGCTTACTTCTATAATTACCTTTAAAATGTTTCAAAGTAATTACGCCAGTAGATCGATCCCAACACGTGCAAAGCGTGGGTGGAGCTTGGCTAAAATGGGCGAGCCATAGCGAGAAATAGATCCTTCTATTATGTACCTGTACTCTATTGTCACCAGGACCAGGCTGCATTTCAGTATATAGGATGGTAATGAGACCGGTTTGAAAAGCAATTTGGCTACGTGAGTATGTGTGATGATAAGATAGAATGCCGCACCTCTGTCATATTTGTCCCGTTCTAATTATATTAGCTTATAAAAGCGATAAACATTGTGTCTAAAGTAGGTTTAGACTTTAAACTGTCACATAGAATGCCACCAGATATGTCGTTATAGTCAACCATAGTCCTAGCATTTGAGCTTCAACTAAATATTAAATAGTATTATTCGGCACATAAAACGTCGTGGAATGTGATTTGCAAAATACACGCGTCTGCAATTTAGACTAGTCTGATTCATTAAAGTAACACTAGTGATTGGCAGGCGTAAAAATTAGCGTGCGTGTCACAACACTAGTCCATTAGTTGTTAGACATTGGCTTGCCGAATTTAGCATGAATCTACAGCGTACTGACTACTGAGTGCTGATCGTCGAATAACTTTGAAGATGAGATTCGTCCCCTTTACTCCAAGAATGATGATATTTTAGAGCAGGGAATGGAATCGCTAAGCAAACGCCCAGGTTTGGTGGCCAGTATCATTGCCGGAATTGTTGTTATTCCATTGATAGATAGCGAAAGATATAAAGCATGCGTGCGTATACAGCAGATTTGTGCAGGGTTTTCACCAAACATTGCGCTTTCTAGGTTTGTTGGTTTAGACGTTAGACCAGTCAGATATCATTAGGATCGGCATGGAATTACAATTAGTACTACAATGGTAAATACTAGGTCTCTGCTAAGTAATGAATAGACGTAGTGTAGCGCGGGTCGGCCGAACGGGTACGGACCGTCTGATCTAGGCTGGGTGCGGGACGACCGCTCCGGGGACGTTCCAAGCGCACACACCCTCCAACCACCACCCCCACACACACACCCCTGAGTAGGATAGTATGCGTGTATAAAGCCCTATGAGAGAGGTTTTCGTTAAAAGTCCGTAAGAACGCGTAGCGTGCATGCGGGCACCAGAGCTTCCCTGGCAACACATGTCAGTATTGGGAGAGAGTGTATGCTTATAGTGTACCGAGTTCGTACTGGTGATTTCTTTAAATCACTCCATTCTCGTCGTGTTTGGTACAGAAATGGACGAGTTATCCACAAATGGCTCACTTAAATTATTTTCAAAATGTTGCTTTGACGACGTAATCGCGTGTATGTATTAACTGAATGGGGAATGCACTGATCACGTGATTGCCACGTCACCCTTTCTAGCTGCACACTGATTGGCCACTGCTCGTCCGCTGATTGACTGGGGCGTCCTGCCTCTGACGTGACGAGTAGTATAAAAGGAGCCAAAACTCAAGAATCGAGAGCACTTCGGCGAGGAAGCCGACACGACAGCAAGGCTGCTGGACCAGTGCAGTGATAGAGGTGAGCCCACGTAGAAGAACACCAGTTTGGTTCTATGTACTGTATTATTTTGCTCATTTACTCGTAAACGAGTACCATTGTTTGTATAGTGTTATTCTTTCAATTATTATTATATCCAGACCTTTAAATTAGTCTATGTACAATCAGACCGGTAACACCAACAGTTGGGATGAAACTGTGAGGTATAATCTCGGCGGCAATGGTTGCACGGCCCCACTGGAACATTATCATTTCCCCGGCTCTAGAAGTTGGTCTTTGTACCTTACGGAGAGTCATGATACGGGATCCGTACCCTAGAGAACCGTAGCTAACCAGCCCTCCCACACATCCTGTACATGTGGTGCAACGGAGCAGAGCAATACACCAGGCCAGCGTGTACCCCCGCAAGCTACAAGTGGCGCCCGATGTGGGGCTCGAACAAGAAGCAAACCCACGCCACCCATCAACACACGTGCGTTTCAGTCTCCTTCATCAGACAGTCAGCACACCCTAGATTTGGAAGTAGCATCATATGATGGGAGAATGGCATGCATGCTCGCCGACTATGCTAGAAATTTCCCCGGTGCGGAACAACCAGCACCGCTTTTACACAAGTTTTGGCCGATCAGCGAGGGGACATTCCGTGATGCCCCGCAAGCGAGAACTCAATATATCACACTGTCGGATATCCACGATAGGCAACCAACATCTATGCTGGATTGCTGTCGACCACGACACAGACCCCTACGGGGCCATCCTATTCCTTCACAGTCATTATGTTCACCAGCCTCATCACAGGGTGACCTATGGCCGGAACCTCATGCACGATATCCCGCATCTCCACCTGTACGTACGTTGTCACCATATTATTCATCAGTACCACGATACGAGCCAGGAGATGTGGCACCTCCCTTCCAACAGTATTCCAGAAGACCAACATCACATGGCACCCACCACCCCCGGTCTCCTGCACCGCCTCCATATGAGGAACACCCGTCGCAACAGCTGATAGAACGTCTGCGTCATTTGCATAGCATGCCACCACCAATCTATAGACCAACACCCATCTATGGACCCACATCAGGGCTGTATTCAGCGGACCCTACATATCGTGCACAACACCATCATCGGGAATCGCCCTCATGGATGCGACATCAGAGAGAACATCATCCGGAATTACCACCAACACCACCACCAACACGCAGACCAGGATCCGCGTTCACATCAGTCTCCCCAGCACCACCACCTGGATTCGTGCCCATAACTTCATATCGTGGCCATGGCCGGCTCATTCTCCCTCCTGAATTTAGTGGGGAGAATGATTGGGCTAATTACAAGTGCCAATTCGAACTCATTAGTCATACAAATCGGTGGACAGATCGTCAAATGTGAGAATATCTGGCCGCAAAACTGTCCTGGAAAGCTCTACATGTCCTGGCAGATTTGGGCTCAGATCACACACCAACATATGCAGAACTGGAAAGCGCGTTGTTGGAGAGATCGGGGACATGTCCTTCGGTGAGACGAGTCATCTACAGCTCAAGAACTTGTGTAGATGAGCTGGGTAGATACTACCGGAGTTAGCTAGTCGTATTCGGCGACTAATTACTCGCACCTACCCCAGCACGAATCACGAGGGAGTTAGTTACACATCTGCATTTGGACACTTTCATCGACGCGGAGAACCCACCCTCAAGGAAAAGTTTTTCTTCATAGAACACGGAAGTCTACAGTCATTAACGGCAACCGCGGTTCAGATTGAGAATTTCTTGGAATGGGGGAAAATCAATCGCCGTCAACTACACCCAATAAATGAAATGAACGATGCCAACCTCGTAATCACCACCGATAACCCACCTGCATCAGTATCCACATCAGCATCAGACCCTCAAACACAATCAGAACAACCGACCAGTCAAAATCATGCATCTAAAGGAAGAGGGTGTGATCAATCCCATCGTGGGTCCCACAACAATGCTCCAGGATGTGGGAAGCAGCACAATAATAACAATCGTCAGACCATGCATGATAGGTTAGAAGAGATAATAAAACAGATCTCCGCACTCACCAATTTAGTCACCACACTCAGCACCACGGTCACAACACAGTCGACAACACGACCAGAAACAAACATGGTGACATCTTCACAGCCACCGAACACATGTTTTGGATGTGGTCAGCTGGGCCACTGGAAGGAGTGATGTTCAAATCACCCTCTGTCTACAACTCCCACTGCTGACCGACGTACACCAGAGCCTGAGACCCCGTTAAAGTAGAACGGGCACCGATTACAGAGTCACTGTGGTGCCCACTCTCATAACCCGGCTCAACTGCGGCCTCCAGACAACAAATCAGGTGGCCAACACAACAAATCACTCTTCCCCGAAAGTATGTACTCACACACACCCGCCTTTCTATATGTTGGTACCAACGATGCACACTGCATCCATGGAACTGACATCTCTCCCTGTGACCCCGCAACCTCCGTATCTAACAACCCTTATTTTCTATGTAAAACGGCAGTGGTAGGTTGTAGCACGTCCACTGAAACAACGGTTATACAAGCACCACGACCCTCCACCAAGGCACTTAACACCCGGTGCCCCTTGGTGGTATGTAATTCGCATCTCCTAACAGCATCACCCACTACCACCACCGGCAGCAGTAGTGACACAGACTGCTGTCGTCAACATTCAACATCATGGATCTGCAAGAAGAAGCGACAACCAAAGGACGGCAAACTTCCATGACGTCATTGCTTCTTTTGTGCATCTACTAAACATCCCATGATGCATTGCAAAAAGTAGCTCACACAGGTAGCCCTCATCCGCAACTGCGCCAGTCCTGTCCACACTGCTGTGTACTCCAACTCACAGTACACCGAAACAGCATCAACAACACCACCATTGTTACCCCCAGCTCCGTCATCGCCAAACAATCACAGCAGCAGCGACGACGGGTTGGCCCCTTCCTCACTCAGCCACCAACTGCACTCACCGAAGCTATCCGGAAACAGACCGACTATATACAGGGTAATACTGCACCAAAAACAATCCTGCAGGCAGTATCATTGGAAACGCTTCCATGGGTACACCGCGAAGTAATATATAAGTGTGCTTGTCTGTGTAGTTGCATTTCCACCAGTGCCACCAGTGGTACTGGCGCATCAATCACTGTCTTCAACAAGCACTTGCATGAGAGCATTCCACCTCATAAGAAGCCACCCCTTAGGCCTACAAACATATTTTTGCAAACAGCTACCGGAGCCGATGTTCGTGTGGCTGGTACAGTACACCTCGTAATACAGATAGAGGAAATGCAATTCATACAGCGAGTTGTCATTGCCTCTATTCAAAACGATGCCCTGCTTGGCTCTGATTTCCTCAGTGTCAGCGAAGCCATCATACACTGCAGACAACAGGAATTAGACATACACGGCCGATGTATACCCCTTGGACCGGAATCATCACTGTATGACACATGTGCAGTGATTTTGGCATCTACGGACACAGTTGAGCCGGGACAGGAGAAAATCTTATGGGCCACCGCAAAACAATTAGGAAACAACACACACACACATGGCTATGCTGGAAACCGACCATGAAATAAAATCACCTCACAATGTGCCAGTCCCTTATTGATCGTGGATACCACCAATATGGATCATATACCCTTCCAGGTATTCAATGGCACAAAGGACCCAATAACACTTGCAACGGGAGTTCATTGTGGCCATTTGGTGGATGTGATATCACTGGAGACAGCCCCCGACCGCACCCACACCAGCAACAACTTCTGATGATTTACCGGAACACCTGCATGACATATACTTTGCATGCCACAGTTGGATTGGTGCAATCTCATAAACGTGACATACAGAAACTTTTATATAAATATCACGACAGTTTCTCGGCCTTGAGATATGGACCTGGGAGAAACTTATCTCGTGTTCTTCTTCTTTTCGTCCGCTGATCATACTGCCAGTCCTGTAAGTGACTATCGACATGATCATAAGCGTTAAGTGCATGGATCCCTGGTTTATTATCGTGCGCCATGCGGCCTGGAACCTCCGTCTTCAGCACTCGAGGTTTCTGTCAGGGTTACCTCACCCTTACCTCCTTTAGTCGCCTCGTACGACACGCAGAGGATACGGAAGGTGTATTCTAAGCCCCACCTACAGGGCAAACTTATCTCGTGTGACACTCCATCAACACCGAAAACAACTGACAACAATCGACAACCCATTTGACGTATTCCCATTCACAAGGAGGCGGAGGCACATCAATAAGTGAACGACATGTTGTGGACAGGCATAATAGAGCCGTCAGCATCCCCCTGGGCCAGTCCCGTAGTACTAGCAGGCAAAAAGGATGGATCTTTGCGGTTTTGTATAGACTACCACTGCCTTAATGATCTTAGCATCAAAGACGCATATCTATTACCTCGGATAGATCAGGCCTTAGATTCCTTGTCTGGAGCCAAGTGGTTTTGTATCCTTGACATAGCTAGTGGGTACTGGCAGGTGGCCATGGATGAAGCTGACAGGGAGAAGACCGCGTTTGTCTGTAAAGATGGTCTTTTCTAGTTCCACAAGATGCCCTACAGATTTTACAATGCGCCTGGAACATTCGAGCATCTCATTGAGCAGGTATTAACTACCCGGCAATGAGAGATCTGGCTCTGTTGCATCGACGACGTAATCGTCTTTGGCTCCTCGTTTGAGCAGACTCTGCCCAACTTGGACAGAGTCTTAATGCGCTTTCATACCACAAATCCTAGACAGAGCGCCCAGTTCCTGGGACACGTCATATCTGGCGATGGAGTGGCTACTCAACACTCAAAGACAAAAGCAGTAGTGGAGTGGCAAACCCCCACTTCAGTCCCGGACACCCATAGTTTCCTCGGTCTCTACCAGTACTATCGTCGTTACATCTGGCACTTTATTGAGATTGCATCACCCTTATTTAGGATCACCGATAATGATCAACCATTCGAGTGGATGAGTGAGTGTGAAGGTTCCTTTATGGCGCTGAAGGAACACCTGACGACCACACCAATTCTTGCTCATCCTAACCCTAACCTCGATTTCATTTTGGACACTGATGCATCGGCTTATGCCATTGGTGCAGTTCTATCTCAGGTCACCGAAGATGGAACAGAGCAGGTACTGGGTTATGGTTCGCATACTCTAAACAAAACAGAGAAACATTATGCGACCACTAAGAGGGAATTGTTAGCTGCAGTGTAGTTCGTCAAGTATTACAAACACTTTCTGTATGGGCGCCCATTTACCCTGCGTACAGATCACACCTCCCTAAGCTGCCTCAGAAAACTAAAAAAATCCGGAGGGCCAGGTAGCGAGGTGGCAGGAATCCCTGCAGACCTTTAACTTCAACAATTACATGAATCAAACAGAGATTCCACTGGACTGGAATGCGTGATAGTGTGCAGGAATGTGTTTCCAAATGTGTCCCATGCCAAAGACGCGGTGTTGGCCAGCACCATTCCGCACTCCTACAAGTTAAAATTGTTGGTGCACCATGGGAGCGAGTGGCTATTGATGTGCTCGGACCCTTGAATATGACGGATGAAGGAAACAAGTACATCCTTGTATTGCAAGATTATTTTATGAAGTTGGTAGAAGCATTTGCTTTGCCAGACCAAGAGGCATCCACAGTAGCAGAGGTCCTGACAAGCAATGTGTTCTGCCGCTTCGGTATGCCCTAAGAACTGCACTCCGACAAAGGCAGTAATTTTGGGAGCCGTCTGATCTCCGAGCTCTGCAAATTGTTTCATATCATCACAACATGGACGACTCCGTATCACCCCCGCAGCGATGGAATGGTGAAGATGTTCAACTGAACCCTCGTGGAGATGCTCACCAAAGAAACACACCGTGATTATCGTGACTGGGATCTACGACTCCCATATGTGCTCATGGCATACCGAACTTCGATACATTCCAGCACGGGTTATACCCCTGCTCGGTTAATGTTAGGCCATGAATTAGCATTGCCCCTGGATCTGGCCATGCCCAGGATTCCAGGAGAGAAAAATTCACCATCTCTCTACGTAGAGCTCATGCAGCAGCGGATAGAACAGGCCCATGAGCTAGTGAGAGCAACATTATCCACTGCACACTGGCGTCAGAAAACGTGGCATGACCGGCGAGTGCATGGAGTCCCGTATGAGGCAGGAAAATGGTTTGGGTTCACGATTTGCGACGTTCTGCAAACGTGCCGAGTAAACTGAGTTACCAGTGGAAAGGCCCTTATGTGGTAGTAGGTAAGAAGTCGGTCGTGACCTACCATATCTGCGCCTCGGATGGCCTGACCTCAGTCATCCACTTCGATCGACTTAAACCTTGTGTCAGTGACGTATCTGTAGACTTTCTCGTTTGTGCTGTCCAAGGTGAAGGACGGAAAAGTTGTTCCGCCGACCTCTTCCCATTCCCACCCATGTCATGCTTTTACCACAATTATAGAATTACCACAAGCAGAAGCTGAGGCTGCCCCGGGCCATGCTTCTTGTGAGGTGGAACATGTAATAAATAGCATGGAAGTGAAGAGGCTTGATGAGGCCTTGGCTTGTTCTGAAGAACAGCAAAACCATACAACTTCAAATCACGAGACCACCCCACTCCAAGGTGCGCCCCATCGATTAGCACCACCACCCCAACTCCAACTCGCGTCTCTTGTGCACCAAGTTCGGACATCACTGGTCCTGTCCATTTCACACTCCACTCGTCGTCTGTTGACTGTCAATCTTCAGATATGAGAGAGTCAGCTGTTACAGAGGAGGTGGCATGCCGCACCACAGCAAATCACACACACACACACACCCCAGCCCACCCCCGCTGGTGGTGGCCAGGGAAGCAGCCTGTTCAGCAGACTCTCGGATCCTCCCCATCCAAAGGGCATCCATGACCACAACCGCCCTACCAAGCGCCCACCCCCCACCCCCCCCCCCCCATCCCACCGCCATGAGCAGTCAGAACATCACACCAAGACACAGAAAGTCAGAAGCATACAGAACACACTTGCCCGCAAGACTGGATACGCCAATTCATCATTGTGCGAACATTACATACTTACCGGTTATATTTTTGTTTAAATATCCACCCCCCCCCCCCCCGGAAACGTCGTACGTAATCAACTAAACTATCACACGTAATAACTGTCAATATTATTAAGAGAGCAAGATGCCCACAGTCTGTCATCAGTATCAAGTAGGAATTTGCTACCAAATGGAAAATCGATAATGGTCTGATTCAAGTACGACAGCCTCCTTCTTGGTCCACTCTCTAAAGTAACTCTGACCCATCTTCGCACTCGGCCATTACAGAGCGAAATATATCATGTCCGATAAAGTTGATGCCACAAGCATGCAGAATCCTCGCCCCTCTGCAATAAAAACTTCACACTTCACAACAGTGCAAGATCATCCACAGATAAGCAGCTATGCATATCAATCAAATTCACCAACATGACAGAGGCACAGACAATCAGGATGACTGTATCACTATCTCCATACGACGGTATTGTAAATTGTAAACTGAGGCATGCACTTTCAAAGCTGTACTGTGATAATTAAGTTTGGTCTAGGTGAGGTGAGACTAGTACTACCCACAGAGGAGGATGCTTGGCAGTCCGCCCACTCGGTAAATACAGTCCAGCTTGGCGGGGTCAGTAGCATGAGATGGAGCTGTTTAAACCAAGCAACAAATTACAGCAAGCTATACTGTCCTAATTTTGATTGAGAACATGGCTGTTCTACCGCATATACAAATCATTAGCGCACGGGCTGATGAAGCAGCATCAAAACTTAGACAGTATAACATCGTGGATAATTTTTAATATTCTCTTACCTACATATTCCAGCCACTAATCAACACGGGTTGGAATAAATTTACTACACACAAGAGGCGGCGCATGTATAAGATCACGCGCATATAAAGGGAAGCTGTTCTGAGGAACAGAATAAAGAAAACATATTTCCATTTTTCGCATCAAATACATATAATCAGCAGCATAAAAGCTCCATCCATATACAGATTGCCTAGGTTTCCGATCAACCACGTGCTTTAAAAACAAGAATCACGTCATCATCGCTTCTATTTTCTGGTAAATTGGATCAAAGGCTATAAACACAAGAACCGCCCTACACGGGACTACCACAGCGTGATGTAGGCGGCAAGAGCTGGAGAGTCGGGGCCAAGCCGCTGACGTCATCATGCTCTCTCACACCCCATCGGGCATTCTAGCCTTAAATTTGAACAGGCGAGCTTACAAGCATTCAACTTGAAAACCACTTCACGGTAATTAAAAGGTGAGCGTCCACAGGAATAAATAGTTCCAGATTTTAACGTTGATCGGAGACCCGATTTCCTGCCGAGTGGGGGTGAAAGCGACTATCCTACGTTCTTATATTTATATTTGCCTTCTTCCTACAAAGGGAATAAATAATCCGACTCCAGGAGAATAAAAGTTAAATATTTCCATATTTGGCAGGACCGACTCACCCTAAAACCTTCGGGTGTAGTCATCCGCCCTCCTGTGACATCACCAAAAAGTATAAAAGGATTAAATCGCGCACTGAAATTTCATCTTCCTGTCAAACTCGACACTAGGGAAGATCGAGCATTAGGCTACTTTCGTGTCGCAAACCAAATTCTGCTGTTTTCTTATTAATTTTAAAATTATTTTATGTTATATTGGCCAGGAAAGATATGAAGAGTTAGAGAGCTTAGTTAGGTTAGTGCAGTTCCGCAAATAACCATCATGCAGGAATAGTATGTTGCTTGCAGAAGATCTCGCCTTGTCCGAAGCTCGGAAGAATCGGCACCTGCTCACATCGGAAAGAAGTATCCATGTACTGCTTTATCACACAATGGGCAGCCGTGCAAGCGTGTGTTTTCCAGAAACTCGGACTTGAAACTTCACGTCAATCGTGACCATTTACTACAGAGAGCATTCTGTGCAGACTGCAAGTACCTGTATTCAGCCACTCGGTACGGTGTAACACACGCGTTATCATTTAAACATCATGTGTTGGTTGTGACATTAAAGCCTGGTGAGCAAAATGAAAATATAGATATCCTCGCACCACGTTTCGAAAATACTTCCAATTACCGTGCTTCCAACCAGAAAAATGGCAAAGACTAAATGCACCAAACGACAACAAACTAGCTTTCCTCGTTTAGCTGGACCATCCACATCCACAACACAGCCAGCCAGCACCAGCACTCTAGCACCCATCACCACAGCACCGGCAGCACCCGTAAGAACAGCACTGGCAGCACCTGCAGCATCGGTATTTACACCAACTGTAGCATCCGTACAGGCAGCACCCACAGTGACAACACCGACAGCACACATCACTACAACATCATCCTCATCCGTGATAGGACAGCCAATTTCGGTAGTGATAACAACTCCTGTGAAAATCCATGATCCAGTTTTACAGGACATTTCCGACAGTTCAATATCTCCGCTCAGTTTAGTTATCAACGAGGAGATAAGCATCACGGAAGCCATCATCATCACCACCACCACACTGCATACTAGCATGACGACATCCACGCACAGCACCATTCTTTCCATTGATCCTGCTGTCAGAAAGACTACTACGCTGGACAGACCATAGGCATGAAAGCACAGACTAGCTCACCAACCAGAGATCCGAGCAATTCGCAGAACATCCGTGTGTAAGCTGATCAAGACGGATTGTGGATAGTGAGAGCTATCCGTGCGGTCCCACCAAAACAGGCCGCACTGTATGCATACTTTTATATACTCGGTATGCATACGTAATTACATATTACTGTGATATTATTACTGTATGTTTTAAAATACATATATATCTTTTCTTATATTATATTTTTATATAATTTATCTTGATTCGGGTACGTTGGAGCTTGGGCGTTCTCGGCGGAAATTTAATTATCTGTCACCGAGAGAATGCCCATGCGAGCTATTGTTTTAGCCAAATCAGGGTATTAAAATAATAAAGAACACACACCACAAAATAAAAAACAAGAAAAAGAAACGGCCTGGAAAAATAAATACCAGGCCAAAAATCAAAACTAAAAGTCTGCTTCCCTCCCAAACTCTTTCGCACCGCTATGTGCTCTTATGTGATAAACTACCCATCCCCCACTTCACTACTCCTCTCGGCTACACGCCTACTCGAGAAGTCTATAATTCTCGCCTAGCATGCTCCTGTGCTTTCGATCCGTGATGCGTTGGTCGGTTGTCATGGGTGTCAAACTAGGAGGGGGTGGTGTAGCGTGGATCGGCCAGACAGGTATGGACCATCCCAGCTAGGCTGGGTGTGGGATGACCGCTCCAGGTACATTCCAAGCACGACCCCCTGGGTAGAATAGTGCGTGTGTATAAAGCCGTGTGAGAGAGGTTTTCGTTACAATGGCTATGTCTGTAAGAACGCGTAGCGCGCATGTGCACATGTCAGATCTTCCCAGGCAACACGTGTCAGTATTGGGAGAGAGTGTATGCTTATAGTGTACCGAGTTGGTACTGGTGATTTCTTTAAATCACTCCATTCTCGTCGTTCTTGCTACCGGAATGAAACGAGTATTTCAAAACATTTTACTTTTTTTAAATCGGATCAGAAATGGACGAGTTATCCACTTAAATTATTTTCTAAATATTGCTTTGACGTCATAATTGCGTGTATGTATTAACTGAATGGGGGAATGCGCTGATCACGTGATCGCCACGTCACACTTTCTAGCTGCATGCTGATTGGCTACTGCTCGCCCGCTGATTGACTGGGGCGTCCTGCCTCTGACATCACGAGTAGTTTAAAAGGGGCCAAAAATCAAGAATCGACAGCACTTCGGCGAGGAAGCCGACACGACAGCAAGGTTGCTGGACCAACGCAGTGCTAGAGGTGGGCTATCTGCTTACTGACTGTGGTACCTACATCGCAGTAGTGCCCTTCGGAATTCAGATCTCCTGCGCCAGTGAGCAGCCTTGAACATCTGCATCAAATTTGTGTAGGCTCTCGGACGGCCATCTGAGGGCAACTAACTAAATAAGAAGAACTCACTTTCTGGAACACTAACAGAGGAGCTTCCCTGCAGATGGGCCTTGCGGGCCCGATGTAATTCTACAGGATGTAGAGCCGAGGTGATTCTTGTTGGATAACTCGCCGGATCCTATGGACCATGCTGAAAAGTGGTATCAAACTTCCGCGCAGCATGTCGTGTGTTTTAATTAACTTTTAGGTCACAGTCTGGTGGGACCTAAGAGCTATGCGATGTATCCCGCACTGTGTACCCAGTTATTTACATGCATATTTAATTACGACTGTAGCTCTCTATGTTACGGGCAACTTTCAAACTACCGTCGCTGGACGGACACTTTATAATGTACTGTGTAAATTTATGCATTGGTTATTCTGACTATCTAATAGACATCTTTCTATAACCGGTCTTCGTCACCGTCTTGAGCGTGAGCTGCATCAACAGTCTACCTGCTGAAATCTTCTCAGCAACTTCGGAATCGTGCCACCTCGCGCTACACATCTGTAGCGCATCAATTCCCGTGATTTATGAACTCTTACTGTACCAATTTTTATATTTTCTGTTTCATACTGTATATATTATCCTTATTTCCGTGTGCTTACAACTAACGAGCACCGTAAGGTCCTATGACCTGATATACCGGTAGCACTGTACTAGTTAGTTATGTATATGGCAAGTAACCATTCTAGTTATTCTGTTTTGTTTATATAAAACACTAGGACGCAGTACGCTAGGCATTACTATACATCAACACTATATCCGCATCACTATTTCCCCCAGCATCTATTTTACACTGAGGTCACTGATCATACTCACATTGCTCGAATCTGGCATGTGACCGACTAAATCTGGCTATTCTAGCTCAATAAGATAGGTTTAAACTAGTTATGGACAATCTCTCCATAAAAGACACATTGTGTACGCCTCTTTTCCGGCTGTCGCAGATATGTAACCCCGCACACTGGCTAGATTGTATAAATTGGCCAAATACCTCAGGGCCTCTTGTTAATATCGAGTGATTGTCTCTTTCTACGCTACTCCAGCCGCAAGGCTTAACAAGTGTCTGGACTCCCAATCGACATGTTGGCAGGATCCGACTCTGGGAAACTATTGGGGTTTCCGAGCGGTGATAACTAAAGTGCCAATTTCACATACACTCCCCCTGTATCTTCGGATACCAGTTAGTTTAGATAACCCTGCCAATGTAGGAAGCACTGCAAAAAGAAATTATATTATGTAACCCCGGCCTGCAGTGCATCTCTGGGCATTCAGGAACATAACCCTAATGGCAGGTAAAATGTTAATTCCATAACACCCGGGTGACGGGCGAGACGCGGATCTCCATCCAACGTGGGATGGTGACTGGGTGCGGTCTTAGAACCCACCATGCCCTCATAGGAAGGTCACTAGTGATGGATATCCGCCTCTTACTCCCCGCCATAAATACTATTGCGCTTTCTAAAATTGCTGATGTGAACTGTAAATTGTCCTAGTAAAGTTATATGTGGTTGCGGGGTAATAGGTGACCGGATCATCATATGATTCGGGAGCTGTCGCTCCATAACATGTACGCACACTGTCTTTCTGAGAAAAATGCTATGCAGGGCAACCTTCCGGAAGCTGGGCATCTTTGCCAGTTAGACTTATGTGTCAAAAGATAGGTAGGAATCCCTCCCACTTGCGGCCATAACTTGGATGCGTATCTAATAACTAAATGGTAGGTTAGAACTTAGTAGAAGGCCCACATAAATAAAGCTGCAACTACCAATTCAGTATCTTTGGACCTACATAAGATGGTGACCTATGAATTCTTCGGAAATCACCCATCCTGCCTTCACGTAAACCGGCGTGAATCACATTAATTATAGTTTCACTAGGATTGACCCACTGCACATAACTTTTTGTTTGAACAAAAGAGTGGCCCTGTTTGCCAGCTCTTTTCCTCCGCTTCGGTGTCAAAGGCATTTTCCTGTAATGGAGGCCCGCGCAAGGCACTTTCCTCTCGCAACAATAATATTTTGTATGTGTTAGGTGTGTATTTGGTTTATATTAAACTATATAAGTAGCCTCGTTAGGACGCTCCCTTACGGGGAACCTCTCTGGATTTACGAGTCTGTGAGGTACCTTCGGCGAGCCCACGTAGAAAGAACACCAGTTTGGTTCTTTGTACTGTATTATTTTGCTCATTTACTAGAAAACGAGTACCATTGTTTGTATAGTGTTATTCTTTTAATTATTATTATGTCAAGACTTTTAAATTAGTTTATGGACCGTCATACCGGTGACACCAACAGTTGGGATAAAACTGTGAGGTTCAATCTCGGGGGCAATAGTCGCACGGCCCCGCTGGAACGTTATCGTTACACCGCCTCTAGAAGCCAGTCTGTACCTTCCGGAGAGTCGCGATACAGGATCCGTAACCCCGAGAACCGTAGCTAACCAGCCCTCCCGCGCATCCTGTGCATATGGTGCAACGGAGCGGAGCAATACAACGGGGCAGCGCGTACCCCCGCGAGCTACACTACCACAAGTCAAGTGCGTCTGATACATTTGGCATTATCAGCTGAATATTATCTGTTCTGTAGAATATTTTGAACAAGATGTGAATATTTAATCTTAGATGAGTAACAGTGATAATTTCCTGTCTGATGCTATGCTAAATGTCAAGGGTAACAATTTCCGATATTGTCCGAACCATTCTTGGCATGCAATCATACAGGCCAGACACAACAAATTCCAAATAATTTACGAACTATTGTGTTAAGAACAATAATGGGATACATTTCTAGATATGACCCGCCCATTTTTATACACGCTTCGCCAACATTTTTACGCGGGTTTGAATCGATTTGAAATAAAACTTGTAATAATACAGATAAACTGTTAAATATTTTGAAAACAACTTGACTGCGCAACAACTCCAAGTCTAATTAGTTTGTAAATATTCAACAGAATATTTATTAAGTTGTACATTCATTAAAAAAAACGTGCAATTCGTACACTAGTGACGGGCCATTAGATTTTTGTGGCAAAAATGTACGTCATTATGAATTTAACGGCAGCTAACTAGTGACGTAACTAATTACGACGGCAGGAACTTGAGTGACAGATTGAATCCCTCCACCGTTTGAGGAAAACAACAACTGATTAAAGATATCTCATTTTCCTGTCCATACTGAAATGAGGGATGCTGAATTCCATAGAAACCATATAGGAAAAGTGTTAAATATTTTAGAAAATGATATGGCCGTTGCTGCCATCTCAAAATAAAAGTGTCATTCTTATATCGCTGACTATTTCTCTTATTTCAATTCCCGTGTTTATAGTATTGTAACCGTTACACCTGGAGTGCTATTGGCAAATGTCATTTAGATCAGTGTTTGTGATGACTTGCGGTTAGAAAGCCATACGTACCTGTTTGTAGCAGCCGGTTACAGCAGCGACAACATTTAAGGAGACACTATCCTTGGGAGATACTGGAGAAATGCATACAAAAGACTGAAATGGATGAATCCACGTTTAGCTATGCCCCGCCCATCTCTAGCTAAGCTCCGCCCATGCTTTGCGCGAGGTGGGATCGATTTATATACTTTGAGACATGAATTCTCAGAATTCCAATTTCATGATAACTATACCGGTAGGCTGCTGAATATATTGAAACTAATTTGACTGGGTGATGTTGCGGCCTATGCCCAGTCAAATTAGTTTCAAAATATTAAACATAATGTGTATTAAATAGTAAAGACATACAATTCGTACAAATGACGGATTTTAAAAGTGCATGACGGACTTAGCTATGCCATTTATTACGCATTTTGATTGTGACGTCAGCCTACATGTGAGGTAATCCTTTATGACGTCATATACGTGAGTGACAGATTGAATGTATCCATTCAGTGGTAAATGTCCTATATCAAACATTTACGCCTATTGACATTTTCTTTCATGCAGGACGCCGTCAGATATAACATAGGACACTATTGCCATGGATGCACGCTTTGGTATTGCTCACCAGCAACAAGCGAGTAAATGAAAGGCAATGTTGTATGCAAAGACCATTCTTCATTGCTATTGATTGATGTTTGCTAGTATGTGTAGGTTGATTATAAAACAGAAGTAGCACCAAGCTTAATATATGTTCATGCTAGCGTCGCTTGCTAAAATGGCGTGCTGTACCAATCTTGATGTCTCTTGTAGAATGACATAATTAACATACTAAGATGAATGAATGTTGATACACTGAGCAGAAACAAGCTAGCAAACGTATCTACATATAACAAGAACACTAGGCATTGGAATCTTATCATTTTGCTTTATGGTATGAGGTGATATCAGGGAATTGGTGAATGTGTCCCATGAACGATGGTATTAGGCAGAACAGAGTACTGAGAGAATTGATTCTGGTCAGAATGCGGAGAGGTTGATGACTAAAGCGCCAGTCTTCAGAATGGGCACTTGTACTTCACACATTTTTTCATTTAATAGACCAGTAACAGGACAATGAGTCTTGAGATAAGGGTGGCCGCGAATGTGCACAACGATGTAATTTTCAGTAATGGATGAATCCACTTTTAGCTATTCCCCGCAAATTTCTAGCTAATCTCCGCTCACGCTTTGCCCATGTTGAGATGGATCGAACACTGACTTCCCAGAATCCCAATATCAAGGTAACTATAGAAATAAGCTGTTGAACATTTTGAAATAAATTTGATTGGATAGTTGCTGGTGCTGGCTATGCCAGCAACTGCATCCAGTTAAATTAGTTTCGAAATATTCAATAGAACGTTTGATAATAAATCCATCAAAGACATTCAATTCGTACCATTGACGGACTATTCCAAGTTTATAGCGGAGTATTTCCGTCAATTTTAATTGTAACATCAGCTTATACGCGACGTAATTGATTATGACGTCACACACCTGAGTGGCAGATAGGATTCATCCACTGCGATCACGCTAAAAACTGAATGAGCATGCATGTATGGAGGCTAGATATACAGGCCACGCACATCTTATGACTCCACAATAGATTGCATTTCCAGACACGGAATCACCCTGGGTGTCCTCGAAATAGTCGTAAATAGCTGAGCACGGAAACAGATCGACAAGTCTAGCAATATAATTAAGTAAACGAGCTGCTTAACTATGTACGGTGATTGACTCTGGATCTGTGACTCGCTACAG
The DNA here is from genome assembly GCA_034401795.1 of Chaetoderma sp. LZ-2023a. Taxonomy (NCBI): domain Eukaryota; kingdom Metazoa; phylum Mollusca; class Caudofoveata; order Chaetodermatida; family Chaetodermatidae; genus Chaetoderma; species Chaetoderma sp. LZ-2023a. The sequence continues at coordinate 35,237,820 of CM067370.1, read as the reverse complement.
TAGCTCCCAAAATGGTAATATCTCCTCGAACATGAAATAGAATTCAGGCTTAAGCACCCAGCTTTGGTTACCAGGATCTTTGCTAAGCGTTTTTATTATTCCTTCGAGGATAATCAACATGCATGGCGCACGCAGTCACAGTAATTAGATTCTTACAATTTGATCGCCAAATAAACAAATCGTTGGAATAGATTTTCCTATGATGTTTGGTTTACATCGATGACAGATATTAGTACAATCAGCCGGGATCGTTGCAGGAATTAGCAACAGATTTCACTTTTGCAATTATAACATATGGTGAACTCGCTATCGATGGCGATGTGGCTTGCCAAGATTGAGCGTCAACACAACGCAGTACATATTCCCTGTTAAATGAAGGTTATATGGTTATTAAAATATTGGCGTTTTTCTTCGCCAAGATTGAACGTCAACACAACACAGTACATATTTCCGGTTAAAATGAAGGTTATATGGTTGCTAAAATCTTGGCGTTTCTTTCTTTTGATTGCCTTTGCTCGTTTGTGTGAATGGTACCTTGTCGTCTTTTGCTTGGGCGTCTTCAAAATGTTGGTAGCTAAGTTAGTACTACATCAAATAGGCCTATACCTATGCCAGATACATAACTGAGGGAACCATTTCTAGCTATGCCCGTCCATTTCTAGCTATGCCCGTCCATTTCTAGCTATACCTGTCCATTTCTAGCTATGCCCGTCCATTTCTAGCTATGCCCGTCCATTTCTAGCTATGCCCGTCCATTTCTAGCTTAGCTCTGCCCACGCTTTGCGTATGTTTTGATCGATTTATATAATTTGAACCATGAATTGTCGGAATCCCACAGTCAAGGTAGCTATACAGCTTAGTCGTTGGGTATTTTGAAACTAATTTGGGTGGGTGATGTTGCTGCCCAACAACACAAAATTAAATTAGTTTAAAAATATTCAACAGAATGGCTAATAAATAGTAAATCCATCAAAGACATACACTTAATAATTCGAAATGTAAATGTATTACTGCATAAACCACGTATTTATTATAATTAATGTATTACTGCATAAACCACGTATTTATTATAATTAATGTATTGCTGCATAAACCACGTATTTATTATAATTAATGTATTACTGCATAAACCACGTATTTATTTTAATTAATGTATTGCTGCATAAACCACGTATTTATTATAATTAGTGTATTGCTGCATAAACCACGTATTTATTATAATTAATGTATTACTGCATAAACCACGTATTTATTTTAATTAATGTATTGCTGCATAAACCACGTATTTATTATAATTAGTGTATTGCTGCATAAACCACGTATTTATTATAATTAATGTATTGCTGCATAAACCACGTATTTCACATCATTCCTCATATCTCATCTACGGATATGACGTCATAATGAGTTACATCACATGTAGGCTGACGTCACAATCAAAATGCCTAATGAACAGCATAGCTAAGTCCATCATGAAAGTCAGTTAGTTGTACGAATTGCATGTCTCTACTATTTAATAACAATTATGGTGAATATTTTGCAACTAATTTTACTAGGCGCCTTTGCTGCCATAGGCAGGAGCAGCACGCAGTCAAATTAGTTTCAAGATATTCAACAACTTACCTGTATAATTTTCTGGAAATTGAGATCCAATGAGTTCAGCGTTCAATCGATCCCAACACGGGCAAAGCGAGAGCGGAGCTTACCTAGAGTTGGGCGGGGCAGAAGTAAAACTGGATTCCTATATTGTGATAGAGGGTTATGTACCTGTCATTTCAAGCTAAGCTTTTTGCATGCATTTGAAATTTGTAATAGATGTTAACACTTTCAACCTTTAATTCGCAGACTCATCATTTCAAGGTAACCGTACAAATAAGCTGTTGAATACTTTTTTTTAACAATTTGACTGTGAGTTGTTGCAGCCTGGCTCCCTGTCAATTTACTGTTAAACAACACAATAAATTGTAAATTGTAAAAACGTCTGAGATTGCCACTTTCGCGTCGGGCCTACGTCATTAATATGTGCCGTCAGCTTACAAGTCACATATGTTGGTTAATTATGACGTCACGTACTCGATTGACGGATCCGATCCATCCATTAAATGTCGCCATCTGAAATATTTGTGTAATAAAACGAAAACGAGCTTTTAACCTTCGTCAATATATTCGTAGTGGGAACATCTTGGCAACGGCGCTTAAACTACATATACATAGGCCTGCATCAATGATTAGAAATAGGATTTAGACCTGAACTCGTATGCCTTATACCAATGCTACACTTATAGTCTCTGTAGGGTAAGGACGGTGATGAAGTGAAACCTCACAAGAGCTAGTCTAAAGCTTCGGGAGACCTCGGGGCATGCCAGTTATAATTACCAACATCAAAAGTAAGTGCCCATCAGCTGTCGTCATTAGCAGTGCTGGAGTTGATGTTGAATTAGGGACTGGTTTTTCATAGTGTAGCCTCCTCACGCAATGATGCCTTAGTTGAAGACATGACTATGCGAATAACACGATGGGCCAGGGGTGGTGTGTATCAGATGCCCAGGCTATAACGTAGAAGTTAACTATCTACATGAGTACGCATTTCAGCGCTTTGCAAGCTAATAATGGGATTCTTGTCCGCAATGTTAGCACCTTCATACGTGGTATCCGGTACTTGTCCGCAATGTTATCACCATCATATGTGATATCAGGTACTTGTCCGCAATGTTATCACCGTCATATGTGATATCAGGTACTTGTCCGCAATGTTATCACCGTCATATGTGATATCCGGTACTTGTACGCAATGTTATCACCTTCATATGTGGTATCCGGTACTTGTCCGCAATGTTATCACATTCATATGTGGTATCCGGTACTTATCCGCAATGTTACCATTCATATGTGGTATCTGGTAATTGTCCACAATGTTATCCCATTCATATGTGGTATCCGGTACTTATCTGCAATGTTACCATTCATATGTGGTATCTGGTACTTGTCCGCAATGTTATCACCTTCATATGTGGTATCCGGTACTTGTTGTATCCGGTACTTGTCCGCAATGTTATCACCTTCATATGTGGTATCTCATACTTACCCGCAATGTTATCACCTTCATATGTGGTATCTGGTACTTATCCTCAATGTTATCACCTTCACATGTGGATTTAATGAAGCTGAATAATATACAGAATATTAAAAAACATGTTGCATCTCAGGCAGTTGCACGTCATAACATTGTAATGGTTCACAACCAAAAAATAAAACCTATGCTCTGCTTGATTCCATAACAAATGGTCGATAATTAAGAACTGCCGCAAGCCGGCTCCCAACCCTAGCTCCCTCTTTAAAGGATGGGGAGGTAGGTTTACCCTCTGCTCAAGACCAGCTTTAAGTGCTGTCTCACTGATCGACCTCGGAATCCAAGCATAGTATTATGTTAAATAATGCTATAATATTACAATTTCTGCAATCGAATGTCATCTTGTATAATATATATATATATATATATATATATATATATATATATATATATATATATATATATATATATATATATATATATTTATATATGTATATATATAGGCTTACTAAAGCTCCGCGATCAACTTCTAGCTGTCGTCATAAATCATAAATAATTATAATGAAGAAAGATTGTATTAAATTCTTGAAAATACCAGTAAGTATATAAAACAGAAAATAATATATATTTGGTTATTTGTTTGTTTATATGTACACTGCGCTGCTCTGGCTTTGATATGCAACTCACAGCACGTCAGGACACATGTTACATTCTACACTTCGTGCCGCATGTAAATGTATATCCTGATTAACCTTCATTTAATCAACTACGACACCATGTTAGGAACATGCGGCACGCGGCTCTAGAAATTTTAAAGAACGGGAATGGGATCAATTTGTGTATAACTGTATCGAATAGAAATGCATATCATGATTAACAAACTGCGTGTGACCAAGTCATTAACAATTTTAACATTTGGTTATGTGTACGCCTGCGTTATTCTCTGTCGAAACAATGAGTTTCCTATCATCACATTTGGAAGAGGGTTTCTTACAAATCTTTAAACAATGCAATGTGTAAATGAATATGATTTAGCAGATAACATGTGAGCCCATTGTATAGTTTAAGCACATCTATTTACATTGGAATATGAAAAATCTGACTTAATAAGTTCTTGGTAACAAAGACCACCTAAGGCGGTAAGCAGCTCCCGCCCCACCCCTACACCCCCAGCCCCCACTCACAGCCACCCACCCCACCCCACCCCGCTGGACTGCTTTGAACAGTTATGAACGATCTACCTTTGATAGGCGCAGTCGTACTTCTCTGAAAATTACTCTGTTCTTGCTGTTCTGAGAAATTATGGTAATTCGCCAGGGAGTTGATGCACCAACGGAATTAATAGGCCAACATTCAACAGTCCATTCACTGTTCGTGTACATAGACGGAAAACTGGACAAAAATACATAAACATGAATTAGTAAAACGATAAGCGCAGTAAAAACTGGCATACATAATGTAATTTTCAAACTTTTAGACATTTGGGATAATCATGCTAAAACACAGCTTTGATCCATGAATTATTTTATTGGTGGCTGTACCAGGATTGAATAACGATATGTCTTGTGGTTATGACAGCTTTGTAAGGCCCGTTTTATAAGTCGAACTTTCTGTCGCGTTGCGCTAATGACGACTTGTTGATTTACATAGTGTACTCTATTATTAAGACAGAATTATTAGTGTTAAGTCTACATGATCTATTCTCAATTTTCTGAATGTTCGTATGAGTAATCTGCTAAAAGCATTAACCAAATTATCTCGATCCACTCTCCAGTATTTAGAAAAAGAAACCACAGTTTCCGTGACTTCGCACCATCAGTGAGAATTAAACGGTTAGCCTTTATAATTTGCGCAGCTGGCAAACGGCTTTATTGAAAACATAATCCGCTTCAAAAATCTATCACCCTCATTATCATAGAGATTGCTCAACAAATAGGCATATGCTTACATAATACTTTAACACTGCACTTTCTGCAATCGATGTGTCATTTTACAGATTGTGTATCGCTTTTGTGTATCAGTATAAAACTTCATGAAAATGCCCTTCCGGGAAAGCGAGGTCAATTCAAGCAGCCTCTAGCTTTCGCTATACTTTAGAGACTCTAGCTCTCGCCGCGTATAAGTGCCTAAAGCTCTAGCCATGTAGACGAATCTCTAGCTCTGACGATTAATATAAGCATCTCGCTCTCGCCATGTGTATGAGCCTCTAGCTCTTGCCACGTGTAAGCGCATCTAGCTCCAGCCATGTGTATGAGCGTCTAGGTCTCGCCACGTATAAGAGGATCTAGCTCTAGCCATGTGTGTGAGCATCCAGCTCTCGCCACGTATAGGAGCCTCGAGCTCTCGTCACGTATAGGAGCATCTAGCTCTCCCCACGTATAGGAGCATCTAGCCCTCATCACGTATAGGAGCATCTAGCTCTCACCACGTATAGGAGCCTCTAGCTCTCGTCACGTATAGGAGCATCTATCTCTCGTCACGTATATGAGCATCAAGCTCTCGTCACGCATAGGAGCATCAAGCTCTCACCACGTATAAGAGCATCTCACTCTCGCCACGTATATGAGCATCAAGCTCTCACCACGTATAAGAGCATCTCACCCTCGCCACGTATAGGAGCATCAAGCTCTAGTTATGTGTATGAGCCTCTAGCTCTCTTCACGTATAAGATCATCTAGCTCTAGCCATGTGTATGAGTCTCTAGCCCTCGCCACGTATAAGAGCATCTCACTCTCGTCATGTGTATGCGCCTCTAAATCTCGCCACGTATGGGTGCACCAAGCTCTAGCTTTGTGTATGAGCCTCTAGCTCTCTTCAAGTATAAGAGCATCTAGCTCTAGTCATGTGTATGAGCATCTAGCTCTCGCCACGTATAAGAGCATCTCGCTCTCGTCATGTGTATGAGCCTCTAGATCTCGCCACGTATACGAGCATCTAGCTCTAGTCATGTGTATGAGCCTCTAGCTCTCGCCACGTATGAGAGCAGCTTGCTCTCACCACGTATAAGAGCATCTAGCTCTCACCATGTGTATGAGCCTCTAGCCGTCGCCACGTATAAGAGCATTTAGCTCTCTCCATGTGTATCGGCCTCTAGCTCTCGTCACGTATAAGAGCATCTCGCTCTCGTCATATGTATGCGCCTCTAGATCTCGCCACGTATAGGAGCATCTCGCTCTAGCTATGTGTATGAGCCTCTAGCTCTGGCCACGTATAAAAGCATCTAGCCCTCACCATGTGTATGAGCCTCTAGTTCTGGCCACGTATAAGAGCATCTAGCTCTCACCATGTGTATGAGGCTCTAGCTCTCACCACGTATAGGAGCATCTAGCTCTCACCACGTATAAGAGCATCTAGCTCTCACCACGTATAGGAGCATCTAGCTCTCACCACGTATAAGAGCATCTAGCTCTCGGCATGTGTATGAGCCTCTAGCTCTGGCCACGTATAAGAGCATCTAGCTCTCACCATGTGTATGAGCCCCTAGCTCTCGCCACGTATAAGAACATCTCGCTCTCGCCATGTGTATGAGCCTCTAGCTCTGGCCATGCATTATGCCTCGCCACATATAAGAGCATCTAGTTCCGACCATGCATTATGCCTCGCCACATATAAGAGCCTCTAGTTCCGACCATGCCTTATGACTCGCCACATATAAGAGCAGCTAGCTCTAGCCCTGTGTATGAGCCTCTAGATCTCGCCACGTATAAGAGCATCTCGCTCTCACCACGTATAAGAGCATCTAGCTCTCACCATGTGTATGAGCCTCTAGCCCTCGCCACGTATAAGAGCATCTAGCTCTCGCCATGTGTATCAGCCTCTAGCTCTCGTCACGTATAAGAGCATCTCGCTCTCGTCATGTGTATGCGCCTCTAGATCTCGCCACGTATAGGAGCATCTCGCTCTAGCTATGTGTATTAGTCACTAGCTCTGGCCACGTATAAGACCATCTAGCTCTCACCATATGTATGAGCCTCTAGCTCTGGCCACGTATAAGAGCATCTAGCTTTCACCATGTGTATGAGCCTCTAGCTCTCGCCACGTATAAGAGCATCTAGCTCTCACCAGTGTATGAGCATCTAGCTCTCACCACGTATAGGAGCATCGAGCTCTCACCACGTATAGGAGCATCTAGCTCTCACCACGTATAAGAGCATCTAGCTCTCGGCATGTGTATGAGCCTCTAGCTCTGGCCACGTATAAGAGCATCTAGCTCTCACCATGTGTATGAGCCTCTAGCCCTCCCCACGTATAAGAGCATCTAGCTCTCGCCATGTGTATCAGTCTCTAGCTCTCATCACGTAAAAGAGCATCTCGCTCTCGTCATGTGTATGCACCTCTAGATCTCGCCACGTATAGGAGCATCTCGCTCTAGCTATGTGTATGAGCCTCTAGCTCTGGCCATGTATAAGAGCATCTAGCTCTCACCATATGTATGAGCCTCTAGCTCTGGCCACGTATAAGAACATCCAGCTCTCACCATGTGTATGAGCCTCTAGCTCTGGCCACGTATAAGAGCATCTAGCTCTCACCATGTGTATGAGCCTCTAGCTCTCGCCACGTATAAGAGCATCTCGCTCTCGCCATGTGTATGAGCCTTTAGCTCTCGTCACGTATAAGCGCATCTCGCTCTCGTCATGTGTATGCGCCTCTAGATCTCGCCACGTATAGGAGCATCTCGCTCTCGCCATGTGTATGCGCCTCTAGCTCTGGCCATTAATTATGCCTAGCCACATATAAGAGCCTCTAGTTCCGACCATGCCTTATGACTCGCCACATATAAGAGCCTCTAGTTCCGACCATGCCTTATGCCGAGCCACATATAAGAGCGCTCTAGCTCTGGCCAAGTATTATGCCTTTAGCTCTCACAACGTAAAAGAGCAGTGCTAGACACACAGTTCTCTTAGCAGTGAATGTCTGAAAAACAATTCCTGAAACACAAACATTTACAACAAATCCACCACAGCCCGCCCATAAGGCATCAGTGTAAATAATTTTAGTAAATAACTCGTTTCTGACTAAATCAGTTTCGTTCATTTTTAGTACGACACTGGCCCGATAACACAGATCATCAATAGCTTCATCACTCGGGGAAACATTGATACAACCATGTACGAAGCTCGTGCGCATGCGCATGCGCGCAGACTATGCCAAAGTATTTACAGATTTGATAATCATAAGCGGCAAATTTAGTCAAATATATTAATGCAATAAGCGATGCCCTTGATCGCAAAAAGCTAATACGGATGATAGGTTATTGATAACTAATGTAATTTGACACCGCAAATACAGCTCTCATCTCGATATAGGTATATTATGTCATCATAGACCTATCTACCCTGGTTCAATGAGAATGATCAACTATTCCTGGTATTTGTCTCGGCTACGCCGACAATGCTAGACAGTAACATGTGTGAACACATCCTTGTAAGGCGGCCCAAGTGGCAACACGTGAAAACATAAAAAATAAACATTACTTCCCATGATTGACGGGCCATGACCCACCCAAATATGTTCAAATATGTGTTCATTGATAATTTCAAAATAATTGCAATTAAAACGAATTACTGGGAGCATTTGTTTGACTACGGTGTGTATTATTATTAAATATGAATTTGAATTTATACAAAGCCAAATTCGAAGTGTTTCGATATTAATCTGTGATCAATGTGTTAGATTCGAGTCGAAAAATGATATGTACCACTTAGAGAAATAAGGTGAGTGGGGAAATCAGAAAAATATTTCGCCAGGCGTCAAGCGGGCGTGTACTAACAAATACCTTTGATCAGGACAACGTGAAATTGAAACGAATTAACGTCGGTGATTATAAATGGGAATGACTAAATAATTAACCATTCATAGTCTTCAGCTACGGAATATAAAAGACAAGAATATGGCTTGTTTTTCTGTCTAATCTAAATTTAGCCTTTTAAAATAAAATTCCAGTATATTTCAATGACACAGTTTGATAATTAACACTTTTTTGCTGGAAACTATTTCCCCGAACATAAATGCACTTGAAAATTAAACACATTTGATATTTCCCCATTGTAAATGTATTTCGCCATTGTAAATGTGTCTATGCTCTGTGCAAACCCATATACGGCATATGGAGGCGGGACTTTCAAGGATTTTCGTACCCGTGTTTCATTATGTCTATAATGACATGGTTTCCATTCGCTCACAGCTAGGCCGATACAAAATGAATTAATGATACAATTACGTTCAACTTATTAAATTGGCATGTTCTTAATACAAAAACATATCGTGATTAATCTGTGTGCAGTTATGATAGTACTTATCTTTGTCGGTAGCGTTAACACTCTGTCGCCCAATGACCAATTTGTAGCAAGCAAAGCGGACACCGTGATCTCAACCGGTGCTGTAACCTGATGTAGTTGTTATCCATTCCATCTCTCTCTCTCGATTATCGTCAGTCCAACCTGTGTAATGCGACCTCTCATGTGACTGGTGAAAACATCTGTTTTACGATTCTGTACAGTCTACCGCACTTGATTTTCCTTCACCGGCTTTAATCTAGCCTTTTAGTATTGACAACGTCAGCAACTAATTTATGAATTTGATATTCCGTCACAAAGCAAACAGCTTAAAATCATGATTAATCAGATAATATGGTCAAGTTCCGCTGTATGCCTCGCAATCACTAACTGCATTTTGATGAGTATTTTTTAGGGTTCGAAGTGTTACCTGAAACTACATAATGTATGTTATTCATTTCTAATTGTATGCTAAGCGGTATGGTAAAGAAATTAGTCAAAGGCTGATAATATAATGGTTTGAAAAAGAAAAGTCCTGCACTGCTGCAAGGCTGTGGCTAGAATGGACATACAGCGCTTTAACACGCGCTACCCGCGCGACTTTCTGGCTTTGATACGCACTTCACAGCACGCCAGGACACATATTACATTCTACACTTCGTGCCGCTTGTAAATGTATTACCTGCTGTGTGTGGTGTCTTCATATAGTGGTTCTGTTTTACCCACAGTCTGAGTTGTATATCTTCGAAATCGTGTCATTTATGTGACGTGTCTAAAATCATAGTGTCTGCTCAAGCTAATAGAATAGTTATATGATGGGTAGTCAAACCAAATAAAAAAGAGGATTATTTTTAAGTCAGCCTCCCTTTTCCAGATTTGGATACACTTCCCCATCCCTCCCCCGATGCTATGATAATATCTATTACACAATACGTATTAGATCTTGATCTACTACATCTACCGAAGGATGTACATCATATAAATAACGGACGCTATCCAAGGAAAACAATTTACAACATGATATGCCCTGCTCTGTTTTAGTAGGGCTAAACTCTTAAACATTAAAATCTATATAAATCTATACCTAAACTATCTATAAATTTTTTTATCTATATCCAATTTGTGGAACGTTCCGTAATGTCTTGTACGAGCTTTTTTAGCTATACTTAATTGCTGTTTTATTTCTGAAAATGTCTATACATGAAGATAGTTCTATTAACCTCGACCACCATTGCTTATTACGTATTAGCAACAGATATGGTCTACAATTTAAAGCAAGTAGCCAAAGGAAAATACATAATTACCATAGGAAAAGAAACCATTGTTTTATTTCTATTACATGTGTGTTTTAGGCAAGATGCAGAACAGACTATCTAATGATTGCTGCATTGACCGTGGGATACAGAGGATGCAATATATACAATTTTAAGGAGATAATTTCCAATAAAGATATATTGCAAGTATGAAAGGTCATTTCAAAATAATTACGTGATTTGTTAACACGTAGTAATTTATGGTGACATGTGCGCGCGACCTAATTGGAAACGGGCAGTACAAATAGTTGCGGATAGTTGCTATAGTAATCGTATCGTAGGCGATATAAGCGCAAATGTTCTAGTCAGTTGCCGACAGTTCTAGCGAAACGCGCGTCACCTTAGTTTGACCTAACCGCGACTTTATGCATTGAAAAATGTCGAATAGTAGCTCTTCGTAGCCAAGGTTGAAAAAAATCACTTTTCACCTATCGGAAAGTAATAGTTTATATCTGTAATTTTTCCTCTTTCTCTTAGCATAAGCTTTTGGAAAATGTCTGTTAGCAAGAATATCCGTCTTGCAAATTCGAGATTTTGCCAATTAACTACTCTATTGACAACCACATTTCTGCATTGTGACAGAATATGTATTTTAGTGGAATAAAGTAAGAATCTCAAAAGCAACTCCGATTTTGGTAATGAAACATATAGAGGGGCATACACTACATAAGTACACGTACTATCAAGACAACAATTGGCCGTTTGATTCTTACGAAATTGATATTAATTTTAAAAATTTGTGAAATTTTGTCATTTTTTCGCTATAAGCAGAATTACTAAATAATGAACCATTGGCGAGCTGTTGCACTCACAAGGACACCACTTTAAAAAAACCCGCACACGTTTCCCCTTCGTTTTGAGATATAGTACACCTATATATAGGGATGAAACGTTATTAGACATTTGGTACCCCTACCCCCACCCCCCATTGTGCGCCTAAGTATATGTAAATTACCGTTAAAATCACTGTTTTCACAAATGTTAGGAATCAGATAGATTAAAGGAAACTCCATTATTCTAGATCAGGTATGCAAATAGACTTAAAACAGACCAGTTCACAAGTTTCAAACTAGTATTTTGTAGATTGCAAACATCTCAAATTTTAGATTATCACACTTTACCATTAAAACGCACAATTACCATTGTTCATATATGCACACATAGCAGTTAAGAATTAAATAAAATACTCATCTTGAAAAATAGGCATAGATGCAGACAGGCCTGATAGAGAAACAAGGTAGTCTTAGGTCATGTGGAGGACAAATGAATTGCAGTATTACAGTGAAATCTCTCTTTAGTGACCACTTCACGGGCCATTGTAAGTGGTTGTTGAAGACATGTTCACTTAATATGGCTATTAATGCAGTTAATAACTTTTCTGACCACAGGCTCGTTGTTCTTAAAGATGAGTTGTCTTACGACCACACATCTTTAAGAACCACCATCTTGTGGTCCCAAAGGTAGGCGGTCGTTATAGACAGGTTTGATTGCATGTATATTTGTGAGTATGTATTATGTGTGTGTGTGTGTGTGTGTGTGTGTGTGTGTGTGTGTGTGTGTGTGTGTGTGTGTGTGTGTGTGTGTGTGGTGTGTGTGTGTGTGTGTGTGTGTGTGTGTGTGTGTGTGTGTGTGTGTGTGTTGTGTGTGTGTGCGTGTGTGCATGCATTCCTGCATGCCAGTCTCATAGGCCATATTTGAAAGACTTAATCCCGTCCACATAGATTCTCCTTCGACCCGTAGCAACAGGCCGCAAAACAGTTTTCACCAGCTCTGTCACAAGGACAGGCCTTTGTATAAAGTGGTTTGCCATTAAATTTTTGCAGCTACAATATGATTGTGGTCACTGTTTTGTCTCTGGTTTTGGAGGCTTTGTCATTTTAATTGTTGTAAGAACCCCATCTGATACATACCTTCCAAATCCGTCTGTTGGATCAGATAGTCCGAGAATATGATTATGATCATTTTTGTACATTTCAACTTGAAACAGAGCCCTGATAGCAGTGTTGCAAAAAAGCATCTTCTGTTGGAGGAAGTGTCCGTAAATCAGTTTTGAATGACGCCAACACGTGTTCTCTCAAAAGGTCCAATGATGAGAAGGTGGGTTTGTTATATAAGGATGCTACGATCAGTCTAACATCTCCAATCACGTCCCCAGAATTATCCGTACTATTTTCGCCATAGCAAATGTTTGTAGTTTATTTTCCTTCATCAAGGAAATGGCAACCTTGAATGCCTTCTTGTTTCCTTTGGAAAATATGTAGCTGACGGTGTCAACCTATGATGGCATCATCGTATTTGACTGCGTAATTCAGCATAGTTGTCAGACGAACTACCAAGTCGTGAATAGGAAGAAATTTCTCCATGCGTTGCATCCACATTTCTTTCTAAATGCGCATGGTACTATTGTATTTGGCCATCATTATCACGTCAGTGTCATCTGATTAAATTACTACACGATGGTAACTCAGTTTGTTCACTGAATAGTTGGCATGCACGATGAGGCACGTATCAGCCTCTTCATGGTCCAAGCAGGATAAATTATCAACGTCCACACCACCATTTATGGTCACTGACACCGCCTTACGCGAGTTCTTAAATGTTCCACCTAAAACTAGTATAATAGCATCAGCTTTTGTCTTGACACTGGCTTCATCCATTCTTCTGAGAGGTAGTCCAATATATTTGCCTTCGCTTTCTCATTCCCCATCAGCTTGGCCCATGCAGGAAGTAATACTCCTGATGCAGGAATGTATTCTGCGGTTTCAGCTTTAGTCCTGCTCTGTCGTTCTTCTAGTTTCAAAATCTGTGTTGGCCCAAAGTCGTATCTATCTCTAACAAAACACAACCATCAGGCTTCATAGTGATTATCTTGTCGAGATACGCATCTTTGAAATCTTCAAATGTTTGAGTGCCAAGTTTTTGGAATGTCTGTAGGAAACGCATCGCTTCTACAAAAAATGTGGTTGTCATATCACAAACTGGCTGGTAAGAATGCTCATCCATTATAATTATCTGATTTACAACTTTTTCTCATTTTATGTGTGTTATGTTGCACATCAGCTTCAAACAGAGAAGATGGGTATTCTGTCCATTCATGGCTGAATGCTTCATTTCCTACTTCTTTGCTGTTTTCATTGGATATAAAACACAAGAAACGTGTCTTTGGTGTTTCCTCTTGATATATTTTCTTTATCTGTGTGACTTTCCTTTTTGTCTTTGTTTCTGCAAATGGTGTTATAATGGGTGGTAGAATTTTATCTGAGTTGCTTTCTTTTGCTGCTTTAACCGTCTCTTTCCCTTTTGTAATCGCAAGAGACAAACTTGTGTTTCTGGCTTTTTGTCCAGTAGCAATATTTATCATCGAATCATCTTTGTCAACACATAAAAAGGGATTTATCATCTCAAATCCTACACCATTCTTGGGAGCCTTGGGACCATCTCATTTTCTTCAATGTCCCCCCTGTTGCTAACTAGCTGTAAAGCTTCATTGTTTAGGTGGATTATTACCTTAACATGTTCGCCAACCTTAGTCATGATAGGTACTGCTTTAACATACTTGTTTCGTGCGGATTCATAAGACTGACTCCCTTAAACATAGATGTTTCCCCTCCTTGTTAAATGGCTGCTCAAGTCCTAAGTCTGTCCACACACCATTGAATGAAGCTGGTGTCTGTCTTACTGTTATGTTGCCACAGCAAAACTGATTGTACACATTCGGGTGTGTATTTGGCAGTTCATTCAAAATTTCATGGAGGTACTGTGGAAAACACACCATGTAATTATGATGCTTCATGGACACTAATAATAGTAGCATTTTCTCAGCTTCCTCTAAGTGTTTCTGGCAATTACCAGATCTTTATGATTCAATGTAGGCTAGAACAATGGTTGCTGTATCGATATATGCATCCCAGTATTTGGCTGTTGTATGGAGTGTTGAGGTGAACTCATCCCAATTTTCTTGCAGCTTGATATCCTCCATAAATCTTAGTAGATCATGCAATCTTTCTTCACCTGGATCTTTTGCAAACTCTGCAAATGGTCAAGGTAGACCACTTGGTGTTGCTATATCACCTTTCTCCACCATTCACTGTTCAAATGCTTCAAATTTCAATGAAAACATTGCTTCTGCTACAAGAGAATGACCCCGAACCATCTTATAAGAACTTTACCAGCCAGTACTTTGTTTGCTGTTCCTTTCTTGCATAACTCGGCTTTCTCCATTACATCTACAATTTTGCTACCAGTCACAATTTTGCCGATGGCTCCCATGTAGTTCATTAGAATGTGGAATCCACCTAACCGCTTTACAATAAAACCATATTGATCTGGGAATTTTGCTGCCAGACATTTGACAATGTCCTATATCGTTTGATCTACTGTAACAACAAAATCTCGGTTCAGTGGTTCTGCTGCCTTGAGGAAATAATCCAGTGATGCTTGAACAACCTCTGGTTTGGTTGGAGATTTGGGGAATAGTGGTCGATATCCTATCGTTGTTGACTCTTCTACATTTTACGTCTTTTTCTGAAAGGTTGCCCATGTTGGACTTATATTCAAGTCGTCGGTTGGCGAAGGTTTGTTGGTATCATTCGAGACTGCAACTAAACTATGTTTGTGTCATTCAGCTTATATTCATTATCTTCTGTGTCAGGTAAATTTGTACCAGTCGAAAGCCGTGTTTGTCTTCTGTCTTTCAGACTTAATTAAATTGGCCACATCTACAGTGAATGAATTTGGAGCCTTTACTGTTGTATATTGGTATAGAATGTGTGTAGTAGCATGTAGGGTCTGTCTTTAGCATTTTCATGAAAATCTAAATTGTCAAAAGCAAATTGTGTAAACAAACCTGGCAGCATATTTTCTGGTATTAACTCCCCCATTTACTTCAGTGTTATCATTTACCTGTTCCGCTACATGCGTTATATACTGTTGCGCATCTGTCAAACCATCTTAAATAGCATTAACGGTGACAAATAAAGCGTGTGGCCATTTAATATGCTATCCACTATAATGGGCTTATTAACTGACGTTATAACGGTTTTTTGGTAATTTTCAAATGAGCCGCCTTATATAACCACATGTCTTTGAGACCCACCAGAATGTCGTCCCACAACCAGGTAACCACTACAGACCATTTGCACGAGATCACTGAATACAAACGTACTTCTGTATACTCTACAAATAGTACAATGACGTAAAGTTGCTAAATATATAATTCGATAGTCACGAGCTGACAGCTCCGTTGACTTCCCAATTTTAATTGGTGTAAAAAGATGGGGGTATGGGGGTAATTGGGGCGCTATATCTCTGCAATGTTTCGGCCAATTACATTAAGCAGTATCTTAAAGTTTAGGGCACATATATATATGGCAATCTCAAACATAAATGTGGGCGTGGCCCTTAATATAGCAATATCTCATTTTTGCAATACAGATATTCTTGCTAACAAGTATTTTCATAAAAAGAACCTCCATGAGATTTACAAAATGAATAGCTATCAACTATTACTTTCCGATAGGCAAACTCCTTAAATAATGGCTTTTTAGCATGTTGGCTCCCCTACTAGAAGCTGTTCACTGTCCAATGTACGTGTTGACGATTGCGCAAATTGATATACCGCGTTCTGACGCAAGCCAAGCGTCAACCACGCTACCACCCGTGGAGCAAATCATAGAAACAATTATGCTGCAGATTCTCCAGTTATGTTGCCATATGGCAACGCCTACGTACATTGCGTAGTCCACCGTTATGGCGTTAATATGATGACCGACGTTAACCCACGAGCAATATCTTAATTACATGAACGCCTCCTGTTGGTGCCGCTCTATCCATCGTCCGATGCAGTCACACTTTTCTATAGAGAATACCCGAACGGTTAAACATCCATCCAACTTTAAGAACCACCATCCGCTGGAGTCGAAAGCTGCTACCATAGCATATGAGTTGTTTTGATTCATATTTTAGTGTAGGCTTTTTACAAAGGGATTGGGTACAAGTTCTTACAACGTAGACGCTTTCCCAACAGTACTATTAATAGCAGCTAATAAATAAATACAATTAAATAGCAAAGATCTTAGTGTAGGCTTATATGTAATTTCGTACGATTTTTTGTTGCTAAAAGTGAAATTACACTTAATTTTGTGTCTCAAGATTGTGAATTATGAAAAAAAATATGATGGCAAATCTTTGCTCCCCTGGATGACCTTTCACCATGGCAACCCGCCCGTCGTTCATCCATCTGTATGTCTCGCTGCAAACAATAGTGGCTAGGTTCAATATTTGTGGATGGATTTCAAGCAACTTTGGGAGATCAATATATGTAACACTTGCAAAAAAGAAGATGATATCCCGTCACATACTGGAGTTATTGCCCTTGATATATTTTAAATGTATTAAACCCTATGGCCAAATAAACATTTTGCTGTAAGACACCGGATTAATTAAAAAAGTTACGAAAGTGTTAGCATTCACAGGATATGCTAACATGGTGAGGTTCGATTGGATATATTACAGCATTAAAGAGTTACATGCCATTGAGTTGATATCTCAATCAGCATCCTCAAGGTATTTCACTACAGAGGAGTGTAATTGTTCACCCGTATTAGATTTTGTTGCTGCAGCTATAACTAAAACAGCCACATATTTCTATTTCATGGAATATTGTTATTCCGACAACTACATGTTCCTGTGCATACTCGTTTGCATCCACACTTTAGCAAATTCAGTATTGTCTCTGGGGATGGTGGATTCGAAATGGATCAAAATGGCACGTTGTTGTATCGGAGGTCCAGCCATAGTCAGCTGGAAATGGGAGGCATAGGTGATTTTCACCCGGTTTCTCCAAGTAATTGCTATGTAACGTGACCGACGAATATGTAAGTTTAAAGATCCAGTAGTTGACAGTAAATACTCTCACTCAGCTGCATGGTTTTAGTACAAAAACCAGCGAAGCTCGTTTACTTTGGTATTACATGTAGAGTAAGCATGCAAGTCGATCTAACGCTGAGCATATTTCTGGTGATGGATTGTCGATTCCTAGTGATGCCAATGCATTTCGAATCCCATCATCACAGGACTTGAACACCTTTGAGCACCAGTCTTTGGCTCTGCCAGCAAATCCACCAGAAATATCACATCCTGTAAATGCACGGAAGTCTAAAATTGCCGATGTGTGTAATTGTCCCAACTTGTTATAAACGGGTTGAACTGGAATGCTTCTCCTCGACTTGATCTTCCTTGTGAAAAAGCTTTAGCAACTGGTAGGCTCGGATACTTATTGACCATCAGTAGAAATACAGCTGTGTCTTGTGAATCATTTACAACTTCTACGTCTTTTGGAATTGCTAGGGCGTGTAGCAATAGTAATGTATCTGCCTCTTCTTGACTGTGGGTAATTCGTATGTTGTGAATTGGAATATTCCACTTGCATTCTGTTCCAGACGTCACAATAAATCGCTCCAATCTGTTACCTGGACTTATACTATGAGCTGGAGACGTGTTACCTAAATACTCTGTAAGTTCGGCTTTTGTCTTGACATCTGAAAGGAAATCCTTCAATGAAATATTTGGGATTAATGAACTATTATGTGGTAATATGTTGATTTTCGCTTTGTTCTCTTCTTCCTCATTTGTTCTTTGAGGGTTGTGTCGATATCTCTATCAAATACCAATCTAGCTTCATCGTAGGATGCTGCTATATTGGCGAGCTTGTCAATAAATGACTGTGCAACGTCTTGGCATGTTTTTATTTAATACTTTTTGGACATAGAATTTACAACAGCCATGCCATCGAAAATGAATATTCTTGAAGCTTGCACGTAGTTGGGCTTGGCGATGAATCGGCGCAGCCTGTCATCCTCGGATGACTGGACCCGCTTGACGTCCGCCCATTTTACGACTGTTCTCTATTGTCTTGTCGAAGACAGCATTGTTCGTCAACTTGTAGAGCTCCTTTTCAAAGTCACCGGTGGCCTGTTTTCGGAGTTCTGTGTTGAGTTTGATGTAGGGCTCCATCCACGGGGACTGAATGAAGCATAGAACCCGGTGTACCTTCTTTAGCCCCATGCCCAGACTGAAGTAGAACTTCAGGTTACGGTAGTGGATAACACAGCATTCTTTGTGTCTCAGATTAGGTACTAGTTTATCCGGCCCTGTGCGTTGTGGAAACCTCGCATTGGTCTGATACTGTGAGAGCCACTCTGCCTTCAACTGTATCCGTTCCGACGACAGTGGGTAAGCATTGTGCGTGCCATGTAGTTCTTGTGGTACTCCAGGCCCACCTCCACGATATAGCCAATCTCAGAATCGTCGGGATATTGTGTAATATGTCTGGGTGGCAAGTCATCAACCCAGCTGAACACCACCACCCCCCCCCCCCTCCTCAGTTGGTAGGTGCCGGCTCATTGGCCAGCCGTAGAAATTGTTAGTGTCCAGGTACATAATATGGCTTGTCTGTTGGGTTGGATCATAGTCAGGGATCTTCAGGTTGTTAGCCTCAGCATATCGCTTGCTAACCATTGATACACCACCTCTGAGTCCTAGTCCTAGTCGGTGAATAATTCCAGTTGTACACCTGTTTTCTTGAGTTGGGCATCCCAGCTAGAACCAGGACTAGTGTAGTAGTTTGCTGGGTCCAGACTGTATTGTCTGAGGCATGTTGTGCGGAAGTTCTCATAGACATCTGCGAGGGGAGGAGTGTCGGACACCAGGTAGAGATCGTGATAGCCTCCCATGGTCTGGAAGTCGAACCTGGCCCAGACAGCATGGGCATGGCTGTAGTCGCTGTTAGATATACCCTCCCCAGCAAGATTACTGGAGAAGGCAAACTGTGGCGGCAGATAGGTCTCATTGAACAGATCCAACCCATCCATGTGCACATATGGGTATACATCATTGCGAATCAGGAGCTCATGCGTGCCAGCGATAGGCTCATACAGCCGTGTGAGCGGGAATGTCGGTCTGCTAGCGGTCAGCTTGTCAAGCGACGCCGGAAGGAACTGGGATGAGTCGATACACTGGAGGTTGTGGAGGCTGAAGGGGATGTTCTTCTCTTTGTTATTGGGGATACAGTTTATTGGCCTGTCGGTCCTGGATATGGCCTGCATGATGAGGTGAGAACCATATCCACACAGATTGTGGAATACTACCTGGACTGTAGTGAACTTTGCGCTGAGGCGCAGCTTCCAGACACTATCATGAACTAATGTAAAGTGTTTGTCGCGCACATAACAGTTGACTGCTGTTTCATGAGATAGCCAGTCCTCTCTAGGCATCCCCATTGGCCTAGGGTGAGCGAGCACAGCCTTTATATTCTCCCTTTCCTGTGTGAGTTGGTCCAGGAAGCGCTTAGCTGCATCTTCTCCTTGATACAGCACTGGTGGCTCACTAGCACCACCGCAGCAGACAACTATGCAGGAGAGACCACAGATCTCATGGCGTTGTGTCTTCTGAGTGCTGCTCTGGGCTGGATTCAGCTCTGACCCATCGATCTTTGTTGTTAGGGCTTCGAAGTCGGAATAGATGATGAATGACACCTTGGTGGTTAATGAACTACAGCATCTGCTTACCGTTTGCAGGGATCTTTGTGCGCATTGGCCTGTCACCGACACACCTCGGATGCTCGATTGACTATAGTTAACTTGCTAGTTAACTATTTGAAGTTCGACTATGGTTAGCCAGGATCCAATAATACGCTCTTTTCCGAATGTTAAGAAGAACATCATTAGAACGTTGGATATATGTCAGCGAAAAACATATTATGTTGAAGACAAACAATGCGCTTCTCTTTGCTAAACATGCATTTCGATTTTTGTCAGATCACGGTGGCTTAGCGAAAGATATCTAACTTTTATTTTGCCAGCGAAATTACAAAAGTTTGAAGCTGCAAGCAGGTTGTTTTTTCCACTCCTGCTGATGGCCGAAATTGAGAGATGTCTTATCAAAAGCGTGTGCGCGTGTACACACGCACACATGCTCTCACCCAAAGAACTTACACAGACATAAACGCTCAAATGGCACACGCCCACGTCAACATGTAAAATGGCCGACATATCAGTAGCATCTGCTCTGATAATAACAATATTGGCAGATCAACTGAAGGCAATTAGCAACTCGACGCGCGAAGCGAAGGTGAGCGATTTCGCGCCTGTATCAACGAAAGCAGGAACCTGGATAAACGACAGGTGTGATCACAATAGCCATATCTTGAAGAGAACATTGGTTCTTATAATAGAGTTATCCGGTAATTGTCCTCATTCATTTGTACTCTCCGTAACTGGCAAGATGTCTTCTCTCCCGAGTCACGCTGAAAACGATGATTCGTTCAAACGGGTGCGTATGCGTTGTATATCAACAACATTAAGATAACGTGTTTGTTATAATAATTTATGTATTGTCTAAATGTTATATGCGATGACAGGTGGCGCTTTGTAATGTTACATATCTGAGATTTTATTTTCAGCTAAAAGGTTATTCTCTCAGGCGAATTATGTTGTCTTTCGTTTGTTTTATGCACAATTTATTGTCAAATTTTCACAAGGCAAACTGACTCAGGTAACGATTCGTTCCCTTGAAAGTATTAAAAGGCGGTAAATTGGTACATTAGCAGGACTCGGTACACTCAAGTCAAGAATGGACTTGAGGAAGCTAAGGATTTCGGCTGAGGACAAGACACAGTGGGCTAAGCGAAGAAAGACTGATTGCAGCTGTAGGATGTTTCTACTACTACAGCCGCAGAATACAGCAATCATACATATTGGTATATTACATGTCATAAATATGTCACCTAGTGCAAGTTGTTAATAAACACACTGAGAAAATATAGTGAATTTAACCCCTCATGAGTCAACAGCGCCTCAAAGTCCTCAAAATACTACTCATATTAATTAACCATTTAATGATCAAGATGGTTTCCAAGAAAATTGTACCAAGAAAATTATAATTTTCGCACTTAACTTTCCTGCAAACGGGCATTCCTCATGGCCACCACAGGTGCTGTTTTGGTGGGCCATGCGATTCATGGATGCATCGCCAAGACAATCGAACATTCAGCGTAGTCCATATGTAGGCCAAGAGTGTCCTATTTCTGAAAATTTACCACTGAAATAACTGGCTCGGTAACAGAGCCAGTCATTTCAGTGGTAAATTGTCAAAAATAGGACACCCTCTGCCTACAAATGGACGTTTCCCAACACACATCATTGGTTGGCCAGTTTGACAATTACACAACTTGACACAAGAGGGATTAAATGATCACAAACGGCATAAGATTGTGGCACCAAATACTGAAATTTGTTCCAATATCGTAAATCTAAATTACTATTTTCCCTCGATTAACTTAGCAAAATACACTATATATACACTATTTAACGAAATCTTCAGAAGTTGGTTTCATTTGAACAATCCTACAGACAAGGAAGAAAGTTTGAAATTGGAGATAACATACTTCTAGAAGATGTCATGGTTGTCTCTTATCCACCATATGGTGGTTGTAAATATGTCTTAGAATATAACTCAGCATGGATTTCATAGGCTATAGTCACCTTGCAGTCAATCCATTCAGAATGGTGTTAATGTGCACTCAAATGAAGAGCGCGTGCTTTGTTAGATCGGGATTCCATTCCGGCCCTTCATTCATGTTCGAAATACATAACATCGCCCGCTTAAACCGCTCTGGACATAAACTATTATTTCTAATTAAATAATATCTTCAATTCGTCACATTCATTCATTCCATGTAAGTAATGGTGCTCTTATTATATGCGTTAACCCATCTAGAACTTTCAGCAGTACGTTTGCGATATCTGAGTACAAGGCAGCTCACTTTCAGCAGTACGTTTGCGATGTCTGAGTACAAGGCAGCTGACATTCAGCAATACGTTTTCGATGTCTGAGTACAAGGCAGCTGACTTTCAGCAGTACGTTTGCGATGTCTGAGTACAAGGCAGCTCACTTTCAGCAGTACGTTTGCGATGTCTGAGTACAAGGCAGCTCACTTTCAGCAGTACGTTTGCGATGGCTGAGTACAAGCAGCTAACTTTCAGCAGTACGTTTGCGATGTCTGAGTACAAGGCAGCTGACTTTCAGCAGTACGTTTGCGATGTCTGAGTACAAGGCAGCTGACTTTCAGCAGTACGTTTGCAAGGCAGCTGACCTTCAGCAGTACGTTTGCGATGTCTGAGTACAAGGCAGCTGACTTGCGATGTCTGAGTACAAGGCAGCTGACTTTCAGCAGTACGCTTGCGATGTCTAAGTACAAGGCAGTTAACTTTCAGCAGTACATTTGCTGTGTCTGAGTACAAGGCAGCTGAATTTCAGCAGTACGTTTGCGATGTCTGAGTACAAGGCAGCTGAGCGTATATGAACCTGGTCCTGTTGCATATCATACGCAACAGGATCAAGCTCATTGACGCTCAGCTGCCTTATATGTAAAGCCCACGGGCCTACTTGTAAGACATCTATTTAATTTTAACGGGCTTTCAACATATTTCGTCTAAATAGCTGGAGATAATTCAAAATGTATTGGATGGCTGTTTTGTTATTGGTCCTAATGATTAAAACCGTTGTGATCTTAGTGGTGCCCTGTACCACCTTGAACTAAAAACTGTTGCATCAACCTTGAAAGGTACAGAAGCTTTGATACACCTCACAGCTTTAGCAGGAGATGCGCACATACTCAAAGTCTGGTGACCATAGGTGAAGATATCGAGAAATGACAGATTGGACAACAATTTATTTGATCTTCATTGACCTATGAAAGGTAGGTCACGGTGATCTACTTTGATACTTGACAACCTTTTGAGCGAGTTTGGTTACTGCTTAGGAAAAACACTCTTGAAACGACACTCCGGGCAAAACCTTTCTATGTTATTCAGTGAATAAAGAAAAGTAGATTCCAATGACCTACCTTTGGTATGTAACACACCGTTAGCAGTCAAAGCACCCATGCACCAATTTATGTTAAGCTATACAAATAACTGTTGAGACTACACCCAGGACATTCACTTTCTAAAATGTTCAGTGAACCGTGAAAAATAAGTCACATTAACCTATTTATAAGATGTGACACACGTTTAGGGTACACTGAATACATCAATATAACAAATTTAATTACTATATGAAAAGGATCTTCAAACTACCCGGACAAGAATTGTCTATGATGTTCAGTAAACCATGTCGGTGTTGATGCATTCACGCACCAGGTTTTGTGCCTATATGTGAAGGATTCTTGAAAGGTTATTCACGATACAAATTTTATATGATGTTCATTGAACCGTTAAATGTAGGCTAAAATAAACTAATTTTATATCGGGCACACCATTAGCCTACCCTGTATCCGCACGCCAAATTTGGTTGCTATAAGATACATTTCCATGTGTACGTGTACGGATACGGCGAAAATTAAAATTACACTATTGAAACCTCAGCCTGATCAAGAATTTTCTATTACCCTCCGTGAACCGTGAAAGATGATAGAATGCGCTGTCTGAATAACTTCCTATTCATTCCAATGTGAAAATTGGTACGTAACCTATATTATCCAGAAACTAGATCATACTGAAATAGTTCTTGTGTTGATGGTGGCACATGGCCAAAGGCATCAAAGTAAAATCTTTCCCAATTAGTCTCCATATTTGAGATGTTCAAGTGGAATAACCTTTCATCTAATCAATTTCATTTTCATCAAATTTGAAATAATTCTGTCCAAAAATAACTAGATGTACCACACATGTGGAATCACACACAGCCGATGAGATGGAAGGATAGAGAGACGGACGCCATACACGGTGGGTTGATCGTTAAAGCTTAAGTGATTGATAAGTCAATTAAGCTAAGACAATCTGTCCGTTGAGGCTGCCAGTTACACACTGCACCAACCTACTTGCCTGTCAAACGTATTCGGGGGAAATGTCAGCTTATAGGGATATGAATGGTACCGATTTCCAGATTCTTTACAATTTCCATTTCAATTGAGTCATTTTCCTTTATTTCAGGAACGTGACATGTTTTCCTATCCGTGGAACAGCGCGGTGTTTAGCGCAGGCGCGATTTCACTATTGGCCGTCACCATCATTCCCAATTATGTCACCATACACGGGCTACAAAAACTAAGCGTAAACAGCTTTGTAGGTGAGCTATAACAATGGGCTAGAAACAAGCCTGTTAACTCTCAATCTGATGTCAAAGTTTTAAATTCTCAAATTAAATTAAAAGATTTATTGTTGTTCATCTTTCAACAAATTTGGTGGAAGATGTGATGTGGAAGATAGACATCAACACCGACCACCGACATTGTTTTAAAATGTGCATACGCTTCTTGGCTACTGGCGTTTAAATGTTGACATCAGTGTGGTAAGGGATACCATGACCATACCAGGCCCCTCACTCTTGCGAGGTAAGCGAGCAATGGTCGGCGTAAAGGCACATCTAATGGGTGCCGGTAAGAGGCGATATTCCAAACGCGAATTTGTTCGTGCGGGGCATAGGCCATATGCAAATCTATAAAGAAGTAGCCTGACAAGACAAATGCATGTAGATGACTTCATATTTGATTGGCTCCGCTTGATGATGCAATGCGGCTCCAGGGAAAAATAAAATTATTTTCTATTTTCTTCACGGCGCCTACCTACGATATTCAATCTGCTTTTAACGTAGATACTACTACGTGCTGGTACAACTTAATCTGCTCATGCCATGTCTAGTTGTGAAGCGCATGTACTTACCCAAACTATACATACACCAACACAACGCAATTGCACCTCCAAAATGTTATCAACAAGAAGTAAAATGGTCAGCCAATCATATGTTGGCATTTTTCAGCACTTTGCCAGCATAATAGACGTGAAGGGCTTGTGCGGTAATATTATCATGTTGGAGTTGTAATTGGTGGTCTGAAATTCATGTTCAACCCTACCATGGAGCATCACTCACCATGTCACACACACGCACGCATACACGCACACACACACACACACTCACACACAAACTCACGCGCGCACACAAACGCACATGGGCACGCACGCACGCTCGCTCAGACACACATGCACACACGCGAGCACGCACGCACGCACGCACGCACGCACGCACGCACGCACGCACGCACGCACGCACGCACGCACGCACGCACGCACGCACGCACGCACGCACGCACGCACGCACGCACGCACGAACGCACGTACGCACGCACGCACACACGCAAGAGCGCTCAGAAACACACACACACGCGCGCGCGCACGCGCAGCCGCTCGCACGCATAAACGGACACACACGCACGCACGTACGCACACGCGCACACACATGCACACGCACACCATACGCACGCGCACACACGTAGACGACACACAACACATACACGCACATGCATACATGCACACACGTATCTGTAGAGATACACGTTGCCGCATAAGCTGATAATCAATTATGGCTGGACTCGCTGGCCAATAATAACAAGAGATCATCAAAACTAAATAATTGAGCTTTCAGTAAAGGAATACGCCTGGAAATGATTGATGAAGTACAGCATCTAAATAAGTTTTAAAAATTCGAAAATAAAAACATGATGGTTAGTAAGATATGTTCTGTTTAATATTTTGAAATTAATTGGATTGGAAGGCAGTACTTCGTTAGGCAGCAATCTTCCAATCTAATTATGTTCAAAATATTGAACAGTTGGTATTCTCTTGTTTTGGAAACATAAGTTATGTCTGAGCTGTACTGTACGTAGTCGCCGTCTCAATTTCTTCTGAACGACATTATCTATGAGTACTATACGGCATTGGAGATGACTACAGTATGTCTATGAGTTATATTCGGCATTGGGGGATTACTACAGTATCTCTATGATGTCTATACGGCTGGTTAAATTCAACCCAGAAAAGACTGTATGTGTGTTATTTAGTGGTCGAGCAAATAATGATAATGACACCCCTGCTCTCGTATTTGGCAATAAGAATCTTGAATATTCAGAGACGCACAAGCACCTAGGGGTCACCCATCACAGAACCTTAGTTGGAAAAGTCATATTGATTCCATATTAAAAAAATCTACTAAAATACTTTCGACTATGAGAAAACTCAAATTTACTTTAAATCGATCCACACTTAATACAATTTATGTTTCCTATCTTCGATCTTTATTAGAGTATGCGTCTAGTGTGTGGGACGGTTGTAATATTGATGATGAAATTAAATTGGAAAGATTTCAACTTGAAGCTGGTCGAATTGTGACAGGTCTCCCTAGATTCTCCTCCATAGCTAGCATTTATAATGAAACGGGGTGGGATACATTGAAAGACAGACGAAGGTAGCAGAAACTCATAACATTACACAAATTACTGTACGACGACAAGGTACCAGATTTTATGACGGACATTACACCGACACGCACAAATACAACAGAGCGCTACGACTAACGCAAGCCACACAATGTCAATGTGCCCCTATCACGATTGGAAATATATAAAAAATCGTTTTTCCCAAGCACCATTCAAATCCGGAACACACTCGAAAACAATGTACAATCAGAATCAAAAATTTCAAAATTTAAGAAGCTAATAAAATTGAGAAACTATAGCCCTCCGAGTTTCTATAACTACGGAATTCGAAAACTTTCTATCCTTCATACCAGACTACGTAACAACTGCTCCAACTTAATTTGTGACTTATATAGAATAGGATTATTTCCCACACCTGATTGCTTTTGTAAGACAGGAGTAGAAGATGCAAATCACTTTCTTTTAAAATGTCCTTACTACACTATACAAAGACAGCACTTATTACAGCAACTACATCTATATATTCCTTTGACGAGTGACTTGCTATGCAAAGGAAATACATCTCTATCCGTCCAGGAAAATGAATACATCTTCAAACAAGTTCAAAATTATATTAAATCTACTGGCAGATTTTAACCTCATATATGTTCCCAACGTTTGATCTGATGTAGGAATAGTCCGTATTTTTATTGTCATGGTTACATGGTTAGGATACAAATGACTGTATAGATATACTATATACTTTAAATTTTTGCTTCCGCTGTCGTTACTGTTAAATGTTTATGATAGAAATGACTGCATAGATGTGCTATATACTGTAATGCTTTATTTCAGCTGTCGTCTACTGTGTATATAGTTCTTCCCGTACTCACAAGTAATGTATTACTCTCCAATTGCTTTTCGGGCCAACCACGATAATGCGATGCCGCAGACGACGATGACGATTATGACGACGACGACGACGACGACGACGACGACGACGACGACGATGATGACGACAGGAGAGGGGATGATGGGGATGCAATAAAGGCTCGCTAAACCGTTAATCTCCTCAAACTTTTCGTTCCAAGTTATGAGGAGGTTAAAAGTTCAGATTTACCTAAATACACAGGAGTGGAGCCATTTTGAATGTGTGGGGTGGGCGGGGTTGGTGGTGACTGGGTCTCATTTCTCGTTTCTGTTTCGTTTTGTTTCGTGTAAGAAATGAGAAGAGAAGACCTGGTGAAAGCATGGTGGGAGTTGAGAGGAAGGGTTGGGGTGGGTAAATGGGGGTAAATGACGACGGCATGGAATAACCATGAATATGGTCTGTTAATTCGATTTTTCGTATTGTTTAATCTATTATATTAATGGCTAACTGCTATCCGACAATGAAAGTGTTTGAAGGAGCTGTTCTTTTCTTTCCTATTCTTTTTTAATCTGTTTACATCGTTTTTCTCCCCTACGTATCTCTCTCTCTCTCTCTCTCTCTCTCTCTCTCTCTCTCTCTCTCTCTCTCTCTCTCGCTCTCTCTCTCTCTCTCTCTCTCTCTCTCTCTCTCTCTCTCTCTCAATTTTTTGTTTCTCTCTCACCTCGTTTTAGTGTTCTCAATCATTGGCTGCTTTTAATAATACTGTAGGGAGAGGGCAAATCTAAGTTGTAAGAACTTGTGCCCGATCCCATTGTGCAATTGTTACAATAAAATATGTTTAAATCAAATCAAATCAAAAGTCTATACGGCATTGGGGGATTACTACAGTATCTCTATGATGCATATGCGGCATTGGCGATGCCGACAGTATCTCTATGAGTTCTATGCGGTATTGGAGATGACGACAGTATGTCTATGAATTATATACGGCATTGGAGATGACTACAGTGTCTCTATGAGATGAGGTGTATGCGGCATTGAAGATGATTACAGTATCTCTATGAGGTCTATACGGCATTGGGGGATTACTACAGTATTTCTTTGAGTTCTATGCGACATTGGAGATGACTACAGTATCTCTATGAGGTATATACGGCATTGGGGATTACTACAGTATCTCTATGAGTTTTATTCGGCATTTGGGGATTACTACAGTATCTCTATGATGTATATGCGGCATTGGCGATGCCTACAGTATCTCTATGAGTCCTATGCGGTATTGGAGATGACGACAGTATGTCTATGAGTTCTATACGGCATTGGAGATGACTACAGTGTCTCTATGAGATGATGTGTATGCGGCATTGGAGATGATTACAGTATCTCTATGAGATCTATACGGCATTGGGGGATTACTACAGTATCTCTTTGAGTTCTATGCGACATTGGAGATGACTACAGTATCTCTATGAGGTATATACGGCATTGGGGATTACTACAGTATCTCTATTAGTTCTATACGGCATTGGAGATGACTACAGTATCTCTATGAGCTATATTCGGCATTGGGGTGACTACAGTATCTCCATAAGGTCTATACCGATTTGGGGTTGACTACAGTATCTCTATGGGGTCTATGCGACATTGGAGATGACTACAGTATCGTAATGGGGTTTATGCGACATTTCTGGATGGCTACAGTATCTCAATGAGGGTTATGCGACATTGGGAATGACTACAGTATCTCCTTGTCTTCATATTCACCTTAGTCGTTTCACATTTACATGAACTATATGACATTTCTTTATTTTCCCAGTTAAGGCGCTGAAATCCATCGCCGTTGCTGATACTATGAGTGTTTTTATCACGACATCAGCTCTCATCAGTGTTTGATCCAGAGTACATCCGCGTGGTGTTTTATTGTTCATTTGACGGGAATGGTCTCGGCTGTGACCGGGCTGGTTGTTATCGTGAAGACTCTGGCGGTGATATCAGACAGGTATGAACTGATTACCAATGATGAAGTGAGGGCATGTTTTATCATATCAGCGCATTCTTATTCCATTATATAGCATTCAGTAAGCCAGTACCCGTGGCCTAATGTTTATGATTCCGACTCGCAATCCGATGGGCATTTGTTTAAATTCTACCTGTGCCTGATTAGAATGTCGGCACTAGTTGTACAGTGCATGAAGGTATGGGGTGTGGATAATTCATTATTTCCATAACCATAATACCACATATAATAGACGAAACAAGTTTTAGCTATGCCCAGCCCATCTCTAACTATGCTCCATCCTAAGCTTCGCCCATGTTGTGATCGATCGATCGATACCTGAACTCACAGACTATCAATTTCCAAATTGATCCAAAAAAACTATACAGGTAGGGTGTTGAATATTTTGAAACTAATTTGAAACATATTTTAATATGGCAGCAATCGCGCTCAGTCAAATTAGTTTCAAAATATTCAACAACATGTTTATTAAATAGTAAAGACATATTATTGATACACGAATGGTTAGTCCATCATTGATTAAGCGTTTGTGACGAAATTAACTACGTCATCCATGACGTAATTATTTATGACGTTACGTAGTTGATTATGACGTCAGCAGCTCTGGAATATTAGTGTACGGTCATACGCGTTCTTGCGTGTTCATATTCAATTTACCGTTCCAGAGTATCTAGCCATCATCTGACCTCGTATGACGTCATAATCAGCTCAGCGCGTGTATCATGACGTCACAATCATTAGATGTCTGGTTGCTGATGCTATGCGGAGTTGCAGAATGGCGGTTCGATCCCCGACCGAGAGATGGTGATCAACAAATTAAACTAATGGGTGCATGACTGTCGGCTAAGTTAGCACATAGAAATTGAAGCCGCACGTTGACAGTGCGTCAATAAAATAAAAATACATATACTGCCAGAGCCGTGCTGGAGTCAGAGTACAATAAAAAAAAGCCTAGGATTGAATCGTGGCAGATGCATCCACAGATAGTCCCATATGAATCGTCAGAGTGTCAGTATAGCAGACAAGTGGAAAGATGTATGGTTGCTGATGCCATGCGGAGTTACAGTATGGCGGTTCGATCCCCGACCGGGTAGACGGTAAGCAACAAATTAAACTAATGGGTGCATGACCGTTGGCTGGTTAGCATGTGGAAATTGAAGCCGCGCATTGCCAGTGCGTCAATAAAAATAAATAAATACATACATACATACATACATACATACATATATGTGTACGTACCCCCTGTTTATATAGGCATATCCCTCATTTTATGTGACCGATAGTTAAATGGTTATTATACTATTTCAGTATGTTAGTAGTTTAGATCTTGCTATGTGCATCTCCCAACAAGGTTATCCTGATATTGTGGATAGCGGGGATGGGAACTTAAGAATATAATGGAGTTTTTCTTGTTTGTGTAAAAATTGGAAGGCTGGGTTTATATCTGCAAGATTTTTGAATACTTTCTGTCTGTGTGAAATGTAGCTCATCTTCTACCTCATTATTGCACAGTTTACATTTTATCTCTGTTCTTGGTATGTTATGGTATCTACCTGTTTCGATTTCTAATCTATGTTCGGATATTCTGTATTTTGTTAATATTTTTCTATAGTTAGAATTCTTTATTTCTATTAAGTAAGGGCCAGTTTCGTAAGGACGCTCAATTTGTTTATAGTATCATAGTTTTTCGGACTTTGTCAATTTCTGTTTATAATATTGCTGATAGTTTTTCTCCGACTTTTCAGAGATTTTTGTTTTCATTTCGTTTTTATTATGTGGTGTCCGGTTAAGCGATTGTATTTATATTTCATATTTTTTAACATATTGGTTAGATAGTTATGGAAGCAATTTTTCTTCTCAATGCTCAGTAATTTGCTATATAATATGACATCATATAATATATTACGACTTTGTGTTAAATTTTCTAAGTATGACAAATATTTAATTATTTTGATATTAAGTTCATTGATTAGGGGGTATCTCCCTAGCTCGCTTTTGCAAGCAATATTAGTTGGGTTTCGTCGTACCTGGAGCATGTATTTGCAAAACGTGTTGTGAATTTTTTCAAATGGTTCGTTTTCCAATGTATCTAAATATGTATCAGTGTTATGTAACTGTATTCTATTTATATCCTACTGCCCATATTTAGCAATTATAGATTAGTATGGGTTTGATCAATGTCTCAAATAATTTGCTGTATATGTCTGTGGGTGTGGGAGAGCCTATAAATGATTTTTGTAGTTAAAACAGGGCTTTTAAACCTTTAGTAGCCAGCTCTGCTTTTGTTTTTGTAAGGTTGCCATGTTTGTTACTCGTGTGACCCAGGTGTACATATTCGTTAACTAGCTCAATCAAGTACTTCATTTCCTTGGTAAAACCTTTTCTTTTTGGCTCGGCCCTTCTGAAGTAGCATGCATTTAGTTTTCTCTAAGTTTACTGATAAATTAATTCGTCTAATGCATTCTGTATTCCTTGCTGTGTTTCAGAGAAACTTACTAGAGTATCTTCCCATAATAAATATGAAACATGGTGATTTAGTAAATGTGGTTGGAAGCAGTAGTCAGAAAAAGTAATATCATTTAGGAATGTGATGAATAAGGTTAGGCCTAGAATGTCCCCTTATTTTACCTTATTGTGGAAGGGAATGAATCTGTCAATTTATGGTTTAATTTGGCAGGGAGTGTAGAAGCATTATACACACACTTTCCATTTATTCCTATGCGTAGAAATTTTAATTCCCTGTCTCCATATGGTATCAAAAGCTTTCTGAAAATCTACGAAGTATAGGTAGAGTTTTGTTTTTGATTTGCAAGATACTTATTTACAAGAGTATTATCAAAATATTGTTTGTCTTTTGTTTATAAATCCTAACTTGTTGTTTTCTACGTGTTGTGTGAGTCTATTGTTGAGTATGGAAGATAAGATTCTCCACACACCGCTAGTGATAGATATTCCTCTGTAATTATCTGGTTCTAGTTGTGAGCCTTTTTTATGTATGTGGCTAATGCATCCCTCCTTCCATGCTGTTGGTATCAATCCATGTAGGAATATGTTATTCATCAATTTGGTTAAGAGGGGTATGATTACATCAGAACCATATTTTAACATTTTGTTTGTTATTCCCTCTAATCCGCAGGCCGTGTTGGTTTTTTAAAAAGATTTTAGTATTGTTTGCACTTCTTTGGTTTTCATATAGTTGTTTAGTGTGTTGCATTCTGGACTTCTTGTTGGTATTGTTTTTGTTGTTGCCATTTTTGGCTGCGGCGGCGCCGGCTGTGGTGGTGTTATCACTTTTGCTTCACTTGTTTTGAGTTCGTTTACTAGGTCAATTATCTTGGTTTGTGATGTCTGTTCTATAATCTGGAATTGCACTAATTGTTTTGAAGTGGTCATATAACTGTCCTGCTATACTTTCTGGTAGATTGGCCTTATTGTTTGAGTAATCGGTAATTTGGCTTAATATTTTCCAATGCTCTTTTGGGTCAGAAGTTTGTAATGTATTTAGTTCAGTATATAGCAGTTATTTCCTTAATTTTATATGGTACTCCCTTTCTTCTTTTAATGCCCTTTTTAATTTGAGCTACTTAGCTATAATGTGTAGGTCTTTTGGATGCCTTGATAAGATTCTTACAGCAGACATGAATTTCTTTTTGTAATATCTGTTCTACTTTTGGCTGTTTTTTGTTCATCTTTTTCTTGCTCTTTGTAGTAATGTTTGGGGTTGCTGGACAGCCCCTAGAGGCAGCATCAGGAAGGATTTCGTTAATTTTGTCTCCTGCTGTATAAATTCTGTCAGTACAATTGTTTATATCCTTGCTCATAAAGGATTGTATTTTCTTCTAAATTTCTTCAGATGAGAGGATGTTGATAAGTTTCTCTTTGTTTTTCTCTGCTATCCTATTTTGTCTCGGCATTGTCCACAGATTGATAGTATGTGTTGTTATTTCGCCTGTGCTACTTTTTATTAATATTGATACAGGACAGTGGATAGAGTGCTAATTTAATAAATGTATATGTATGTTCTTAACGAGTTTCAAGATGCTGTCTTTGGCCAATATATCGTCCATAACACTGCTACCTTGGGAGTTGAAACATGTTATCTTTCCTGTACAATCTCGCGTAGTTCTCTCATTCAATATGCGAATTCCAGTGGGTTGGCAAAGTTAAATTAATTTGTGTCCATGACTATTATTGGTTTTGTCTTTTGAATGCCGTTGACTTTGTTTGATGCCTGGCATGTAGTCTTGTGGTAATGGAAGGTAGTTAGAGATATCGTGTCATAGGTAGGCTGTTAATGTCATCGTCGGACTTCCGGTTCTTGAATTAGTATCACCCATTAGTAAAACCCTACCTTTTAGTGAAAATTTGGCAATTTCATTTTCAAGTTCGGTGACGTGAATTGGTTTTGAGAGTAAGGCGTTTCATTTGGTGGAATATACAAATTGCATAGATAAATGTCATACTCGCATCCAACATGCTGTTTAGTTAATTTTACCCATGGTGTCTATGCATTGTTGGTTGTTAATTTTTACATGTGTTTTTCATATATACACTTGTACAGGAGTGACAAACCACCAGACCACCTGTCATTTTTAATTTTGTTGGTTTTAATTCCTGAATTGTGTATAGTGGTGTATCCTTCTATATTAGGTTTTTCAATGTTCTATTTGATGCCATGTAAATGTACTTCGTGGACGCATATTATGTCATGTTTGGATATATTTGTAACTACGTCATTTGACTTAAACTTGTCTTTAATGCCATCAATATTCCACGAAATTAATGATATAAATTTCTGCATTTCAATTATATCTTAGTTATTCCGTCTAACTGTTATGTGTATACGATAATGAATAAGATCTAAATAGATTGTCACAATCTTTGGTGCTATGTGTGTATGATTCTTGATTAAGTTTGAATTCTGAGGAATCTTGTGAGATAAAATGTTAATTTTTGTGTTTAATCATGTCAATTTGCATTTAGTGCATGTACGGTGTTAATCTATCTGAGTCGTACAATATTCAATTTATATTCATTAATTCAGTTGGATTGACATACGTTTCAGTTTGGCAGATAAAACGCCAAAATCGGCCTGTGCAGTGGTCTTGAGGAATGTCCATTAATAAGATACGGGAAGACCACATCTGACGTTTTACCGCTGGAATGACTGGTACGATAATCGAGCCAGTTTCTCCAGAGATAAGCCTTAAGAAATAATCCAAACCCGGTCTGCAAACGGACATTTAGCAAGCAAATATTCATATTTACATGGGCAAATTTAACCATGTGTTAATCTAGTTTCGTATATGTTCACAATGTTCGTATATCAAGTCTCTGGTATATAGAGTGTTTGTTTAAACAAGTGTCTCTCCTCTTGCGGGAGTTAATGGCCAGTATCAGTTGTCCATAAGAATATTCTGTTGCTGTTGCTGGTTACATCATATATTATTTCTTGTTACCTGAACTGTTCGTGCTGTTGTGTCTTGTCACTGTTAAATACCATCGGCGGGTTGTAAGTTAGTCCTAACCAAGGGTTTAGTATCTGTTTGTAGGTTTCCACCACTTGACCTAATGTCAGTTCATTCAAGAGTTTTTAGTCTCCTTTCCTAAATGAATACGATCTACTGCAAATGTGTAGGAGCTATAGTATTTTATGCGACAGTTGGCACATATGATTTTAATTTGGTTGTCTATCCATTGTTTCTCTGCCAATGTACTGATGAAAAACGACATTGTATATAATGTTAGTCTCTTTCATATTACTGTCTAGTTTGTGCACTAGGGATTTCACTTCATTTAGTACCTCACGCGCATCTCTTCTGTCTAGATCATTTCCACCCTCTTAATGCTTTTGTGTGTAGTTCGATCTTAGCCACATTTTTACCAGGGGCAATTTTAGTTGGCTGAAGAAGTTTGACATTGGAGTCGCCGATTATCAAGATGTCTTTTATTTTTACTAGTGTGCTTATGGGAAGTGTGTCATGTTCACTCACAATATCTATGTTTTTGTTTGTGTGTTTGCCTTTTCTTGTGGAATTATCCTATTTGCAGCGTTAGGTTCTCCGGTCGTCGGCAAATCTGATTTAACCAAGTGTTTGGTCTTTTGTCTCATTGTTTCATTTGTTATGTTAGAGATAAGCATGTCATATTGCATTAATGCATTAGTGTTTTTGTTCGCGAGCTCTGTTTCGTTTCGTATAGATTTCTTCACTATTGTCAATGTCTTCTCCTTTGTATTTGGTATCTCTGTTTGAGTAGGAGCCTCGTGCTTGATCGCGTTAGACATTGGTATTCGTTTCAAGATTTCTGAAAACTCTTTGTTCATTGAGTCTGTTATATGGTTCATTTTCCACTCGATATTCTTTACCTTGTTTATCACTCTTTGTAACTGATCGCTATATTCACCATTGTGTATGTTTTCTTGTTGTGAGACTTCAGAAATCAGACAAAAGATTGCTATCATATATTCTTCAACATTTCTTCAAATATTGTTTATATATTCCTAACACTGCTGAAGAGAAACCCCTTATAAAACACAATTTGGATGAGAGCGAGGAAAACGTTCAACCTATGACATCATATGCCTCATCCGGGAATAGAAATTTAACTAATGCATAACATATTTAAATAACGACGATATATATTTCTAATTTGAGCACAGAGCTTACAATTTTATTTTTGAAAACTTTATGGTCTGTAGATCCATTATATACAAATTATTATAGAGGGTCTGCCGTTCTCATTTAATTCTAATATCAAAGGTTCCTATAGTACAGAGAAGCAGTGAAACAACCCGTATGTCTTGACATACCAGACGGGACTAAGCAGATAAGCCAATCCGAACATATACAATCCTGGATGCTAACTGGTCCTAGGCCAGAGAATAATCGTTGGTTAGGAGCCTGGCCTGATTCTATGTCTGGTGAAAGACATTCTCTCCCATCCAATAGTCCAGCACCTCCCATAAAGAACACAAAATGCTCTATCGGGTTCAACGAATCGAGGAGTTACGCTCTGCAAGTCTCTTGAAGGATGCCATTGTCACGATTTCTAATACCTAGAACAATTATATACATTTCCAACCACAGTTCACCGAACTGATATTGATATCGAACTGGTCTTCTATGTGACAGATGAACCTCATGGCTGCCCAAATACGCCTAAAGTACCTTTAATGAAAAGAACGAATTATCACCATGACCTTCTTAACAGACAGATTGGCTGGCGCTATGCAACAGTAGAACCACAATCATTACCAGTTAAATATCGTGTATGTATTTTGCGAGGATACCAACCGAACAATAGTTTTAGATATCGCTGTTAATTAGGCTAATACAAGGAGAATTTGATCAAGGGCGGTAACCCTTGCACACTACCAGTAGAATTATATCACTTTAAAGCTCCAGAAGCCAGATTAGCATGCTACGAACCCGCCTTTAACCACGTCATTTTCACAGTCTGGTGGCAATCCAACACAAGCAACTAGTCCAGCAGCTTGTCGAGCTTGTAATCGATGATGGTCATATTAAAAAGAAAGAAAACAACTCAAAGGCAATGCACTTACATTTCACATAACTAGCTAAGCCAGAGAACATGATTCATATGACAGAGACTATAATGCTCTCGCCACAGCTGACAGTGACACACCAGTCTTAACTGAAATCATGAAGCAACATTAACATCCCATAATACCCAGCACTGTAGTAGAGATCAAACAGTACATTTCTATGCTTAAAATGGGAACGCATCAGGTGAAATTGAGATATCGGCAGAACATCTCATGCATGGCTTGAATAAGGTTGCCACACTTCTTGACTAGTCACGACAGATCAATACTTGCACAACTATCGTGGTATCACAATCTCTCCCACCCACCCGGGAATTCTTGAACATATATTACTTGCACATTCAACGAGCCTCATAGAAACATGAGTGGTCAAATTCTGAAATGGATTACGTTTTATAAACGACCGGAAAATGAGTGTCCATATTCGGGGAGTAAATTCTGACTGGCTAAGTGTTAATAGTGGGATACCTGAGGGGTCTGTCTTTGGTCCAATTTTATCTTTAGTCTACGTCAATGATATTCCAGACATTATAAATACCAACATCAACATGTTTGTGGACAACTCCAAAATCAGGATGCGCTCTACTGACCACTCACATACAACTCCACTGCAGAAAGAGCTAGATACCCTTGACACATTGGCAGAGTGGCTGTTAAAATGCAATGCAGGTAAATGCAAGCCAATGCACCTCGGTTACACAAATCAGACATATCAATATACAATGAAAGAAGGAAGCCATACTCATATTGTGCAAACAACAAACAAAGAAACGGGTATCAGGGTATAGATTAACAGTGATCTAAAACCATCAGCTCAGTTTATAAAACCCGCAAGCAAAGCCATGTGTATTATTAGATCAATCAAATAGACATTCAACCATTTGGAATCATTCAAAATTGTATATAAAAATATTCGGCCATATTTAGAATCATGCGTACAAGCCTGGGCACATTATTTAATTAAAAACTTAAATCATCTAGAGCAGCGTACAAAAATGATATACTAAATTAGTAACTGGCATACGACACAAAACTTATGAGGAACGCCTACAAATTGGATCTACTATCACTTACACCGCGCAGATTAAGAGGTGACCTCATCGAAACATACACAATTTTAACTGGAAATGAGAACATCGATGCAGACGAATTTATTACCCTAGCAATCCCTTCTGGGCGACGAGGTCACGAGCTTAAACCATTCAAGAGCCAGTACCGAACGCTAGCTAGACAAAACCATTTCAGCTGTAGGGTAGTGAACACGTAGAACAGCTTACGCGAAAATGTTATCAATGCGAAAATTGTACCCACACTTAAGAATGCACTAGACAGGCATTGGAAACTAACTCAATACTCTATCCTAGTATAATATACCAATGGACACACAAATAGGTAAAAGTCTAGCCTCGCCAATTAATCTAACTCTAACTCTAACTGTAGATCAGAACCAAGATGATCTGCAATTAGACTTTGCTGAAGGTATATTTCCAACAATGGCATCTACTATTGTCACTGAAGCAATACTCGAGGCAAACCAACAAAAGTTACTTGTATTGTTGACACCAGTCGATGCACAAACAGAATTTGCTGCCGTAAAGCATAAGTCACTAATTCAGAAATATCACAACTCTGGGGTTTGTGGCACATGTCTTCTTATATAAACAATGGCAATTCAAATTAGCAAATATATCGTTCTTATGTTTACAAAGTATACATAAATGATCGAATTACGTTGCATGCGCTGATGATCTTGTTCTCATGACCGGTTCGCTAAACGACATGCAGCTTAATATGTCAATAGTCAAGAACTATGCCAGCCACAAGCGCCATATACTTCATCCAGCCAAAACGACAGTGTCAATATTCAACTCACGTATTCCAGCTGAAATATGCAACGATATTCTATGCTGGACGATTCATAAAGTGGTTCCAGTCTGTAATGAGTTCGCCCATTTAAGCCTCACCAGAAATGTCAACACCACAGCAGAAATTCCATCCTTTATTCATGACAGAATAAGTGCAGGGCGTCGTACATTATATATGCTGATGGGGGTTGGCATTCATGGGCTCAGTGGCCTTCCTCCTCCATTATCACATAAACTCAACCTATAAAGTCAAATATCTTATATACAGAGCTAGAATCTATATTTTTAAATTCCGGAATGAATCGAATGCCCGCAGATAATTTCACAAACCGCTCTGAGATCCATACGTTCATCTCCCCAAAATATGTCCTTATTCCTTTGTTTATTTTCTTTTTGGAGCAAGACGATTTGAAGCGGAGCTTGATGCTTGATTACCCATTAAGAAGTTCCTACTATTGTGAGTCTAGCTTTCATACAACTCATAGGCAGTCGTCCGCCAGACATGAGTTGTTTTTGCAAGGTTGCAACCTTGTTTCACACGTATGACCTTGGCAGCCCACAGAGTGTGCTCCATTGATACACCTATGGACAAAGCAGCTTGCATGAATGAGTACTGTATTCTTCGGCTGTAGTGGTAGAAACATCCTACAGCTGCCATCAGTCCTTCTTCGCTTTTGCCCACTGTGTCTTGTCATCAGCAAAAATCTTCCTCAGGTCCATTGTTGATTGGACTGAGCCAACAAAGCAGCTTGCAAGAATCTGCTGACATATCAACGCATTCTGGACCAAGACAATACAAGAAGAGGATCAAAGGAGATCCTTTCTAAAACATCTGCATACTGACAATGATGGCAAGATCGCAGATGCTCAAAATACATGGACTATAACAGCTAGCACACGACATGTACAACGCGAAATTATCAACACGGGAAATGCGTTTGTAAATTTGCACGATAGTCGTAGAAATTTTAAAAGTTGGATTTTAAAGCGTAATTTCAAGTCCGAAATAACGATGTTTCGTTTTGTCCTTATTTTGAGACGCATCGGGCAGTACACTTAGCAAGTGATGTGTCGCAGAGACGAAAACGAACGTGTCAAAATGGTGCGTTAAAACGGATTTCCGGGTTTGACTTTATTGGGAAATTTGCCGAAATATCAGTTTATTTAATAAATAGAATCTCAAAACTCGGTCCCATTTAATATCACTATTATCAACCTCGTCGCAAATTATCTAATTGCTCTCGGTGAAGCTCGTGCAATGTGATGAATTTCAATTCGGTTGATAATAGTGATATTAAATATGACCTCGTTTCAGATCCTCTATCTATGCAGATGGTTTCTTTGTTTATTTGTAGATCAGGGTTTCTGAGCGAACGATTTCAAAAGTTTCCCTCAACACGTCACTTTCTCATGTTCATGAAAAAAGACAAAGCCATGCCGCACCAATATCCTCGCTGTCTAGGGACGAGTAATGACTGGTCGCGTGAGCTGTACTAATTCGATCATACCGACAGTATCGACTTCCTGAACAGAACCGAGATTAGAGACGAACCCTGATTCAGACAGTCGCTAGGACCACGCCCAATCGACAGTCCCCGCAAAGTAACTTGTAATTGATATTACAAAACACCCCATGCATCCATTTTCAAAATACTACAGTTTAAGTTTTCACTACAAAATTAAGCGACGATATCAATTTCTACTTCTCGCAGCTTCTGACCGCCTGAATGCTCCGAAAGGTATCTTATCTTATCTGAAGCTGGGATAATAATTTTGCATTTTGGACCCCACTATTTCATCAGCAAGTTTCTCCTCCTGCCCGCCCGAATGTAAAAGTAACTTCAGCCTGTGATTCAGTCTAACTAATGTGAAGGCTGCTCATTGATTCAGAGGTACGAGCTTCCGCTGACCCTGGCCGAATGACCAAAGTCTGATGACGGGAAGCATGGTAGAATTGTTACTATATTAGCGAAAATATGTCGTTGGTCATTTATATTGCGCAAATGCGCATATAAGCCTTAAAATTAATTTTAAAAACATTAACTTACCAATTCAGAACAACCGCTAATTTGCTATTGTGCTACATTGTATATCATGGGCCGTCATATTAATATGCGACATTGTTATTCAATCGCTCATTTGCCAACGCGAGTAACTAGGCCTACTTGAATAAAGCTTCAGCACGGAGGAGAAGTAGCAAAGTGCATTTCTGGAAATCGCTAACAAGAGTCTGTGAGCTTTGGCATCAGAGCTCAACAGAGGAGAAAGACAAGAGTCTGTGAGCTTTGGTAGCATAATCGAACAGAGGGGAAAGACAAGTGTCTGTGAGCTTTGAGATCAGATCCCAATACAGGAGAAAGACAAGAGGCTGTGAGCCTTGGCATCAGAGCCCGCCAGGAGAAAGACAAGAGTCTGTGAGCTTTGGTAGCATAATCAAACAGAGGGGAAAGAAGTGTCTGTGAGCTTTGGGATCAGAGCCCAACAGAGGAGAAAGACAAGAGTCTGTGAGCTTTGGCAGCATAACCAAGCAAAGGGGAAAGACAAGAGTCTGTGATATTTGGCATCAGATCCCAACAGAGTAGAAAGACAAGCGTCTGTGAGCTTTG
The DNA here is from genome assembly GCA_034401795.1 of Chaetoderma sp. LZ-2023a. Lineage (NCBI taxonomy): Eukaryota > Metazoa > Mollusca > Caudofoveata > Chaetodermatida > Chaetodermatidae > Chaetoderma > Chaetoderma sp. LZ-2023a. The sequence goes on along the minus strand of CM067370.1, from coordinate 35,195,987 downwards.
GCATCAAAGCCCAACAGAGAAGAAAAACAAGAGTCTGTGAGCTTTGACAGCATAACCAAACAGAGGAGAACGACAAGAGTCTGTTGGCTTTGACATCGGAGCCCCACAGAGGAGAAAGACAAGGGTCTGTGGTCGTGACATCAGAACCAAACAGAGGAGAAAGACAAGAGTCTGTGAGCTTTGACATCATAACCAACCTGATGAGGAAGGCCAGCGTCTCTGACCTTTGACAATCAGAACACAACAGACGAGAAAAACAAGAGTCTGTGACATTTGACATAAGAACCCAACAAAAGAGAAGGTATGGACTGATCTCTCAGTCAAATATCTGGCCCGCTAACCAAAATACGCCACTTGCTAGGTGCCATCGCAATCACATGATCTCGGTGCATCACAATGGGGGTGGGGTGGGGTGGGGGAGGGGGGTGTGTGTGGTGGAGGGGGGAATGTCCGACAGTAAGTGTCGGAATTGTACGTCTGTTGTTGTGGATTTACATTTTAATACACCTTTGTTCAATTATTCAACAGAATGTTTAGTAACCCGTTGATGCTGAAGCCGGCGACAACCGACCTCTGTAGTGGTCTTGAAGAATGTCCATTTGCAGGCTAAGAGAAGACTTCTTTTTTACCGCTAGAATCTCGATAACCGACCCAGTCAGTCAAGTGGTAAATTGTTAAACAATACTCTTGTCTTGCCTGCAAATGGTTATTTAATAAATAAATATTTTGATTTTCCTGACCAAATTTAGACATAAATTAGTTTCAAACTATTCAACAGCTTACCTGTATAGTGACATTGGAATTAAGATTGTTGGAATTGATGGGTATAAGTATAAGTGTTACAGTCGATTCAAATGCGCGTACAATATGGATAGCCACAACTGGGCGTGGAATAGCTAGCAATGAATCCCTGTATCCTACCTTGTAGTACAACGTCATAAAACACTGAACTGTTAATTGCTATTACATCTCTGCGATTAGGGGTACATAGAAGTCGATGATATAGTGCTTTTCATTATTTGCAGGCTCGGACTGTAGCATTGAGAGGTGTGATACATATGATGATGGCTATGTGTTAAGGCGTTTGTTGGTTTAATAACATCAATGCCATATTGTTTATTTAAAAGCTAACTCTAGCTGGTACTTGCACCCAGCTGATGTGGATCTATGGGGAATTAACAATTCATTGATGGTGGAAAAAACTTGTATTGGAAGTGTCGGGGTTCAATATATCGCTCATTTATCGGAGGTGATCAATTACGCCAATAGTTAACTGACGGTACAATCAAAATGTCATCGCTTCGTCATAAAATTCGAAAGGTCCGTTACTAATGTATATGTGTCTTTAATGAATTTATAATTTAATAAACATTCTGTTGAAGTTTTGAAACTAATTTGTCTGGAACATGTTTATACTGTAGGCAGCAACTGCCTATAGTCAAATTAGTTTCATAATATCCAACAGATTACCTGTATAATTACCTTGAAATTCAAATTCTTGGAATTCGCATTTCAAAGTTTCAAATCGATTTCAAAACGCGTAAAATGTTGGAAAGCTTAGATAGGAATGGGCTGGCAAAGCTATAAATAGATCACTTCATTTCTTAGAAGCGGTTGTCAAACTGGTCTTTTGAACATATGTTATATAGGCCTGTATATCGAAATATAAAACCATCCTTTTAGCAGGTCTGATTATATGCCACGCTTTGCCCGTTCTGGGACCGATCGATCCACGCACCCCCTCAATCTTAATTGACACAAAACTATACAGATAAGCTGTTCAATATTTTGAAACTAATTTGACTGAGTGCTGTTGATACATATGGCAGCAATAGTACCCGGTCCAATTAATTTTCAAAATATTCAACAGCATGTTTATTAAATAGTAGAGACATTCGATTCGTACAACTTGACGGACTATTAACCGTTTAAGACAGACTAAATCGTGTCATTCATGACGTGATTGATTATGATGGCAGTCTACGTGTGACATAGTTGGTTACACCGTCTTATGATTGATCGATAAACTGGATTCCTCAATTCACACTCGCTATTTATTGTCCAGTTATTATTGCAGCAGTTCCATTGGTTTTCCTACAAAATATTGCAGGACTGTTGGTATGTCTAGCTGCACGATTGGATACATCAGATTGGCTAAGGTGTACACACACTTGTTTCGGATACTTCTCCCTGTGGCGAGTGGCATCTGTGCGGTGGCATGTGGACTATCATCAAAGAGAGCGACACAGACTTCATGATTACCAATCCTCTGGTGTTGTTTTTAGTCCATCAGTCTGATGGAGATGGTCCAGTATTGTATAAACTTCGGGTACTCTCAGCAAGCACACGACGCATTGAAGATAGACTGGCTCGGTACATTATTGTTTATGTTCTGAGCACACTTGTAGCTGACTTATGTATACCCGCATTGACAATCGCTCTGGACTTTGTAGGCGATGACCATATACCAGAAACAACAGCCCTTCTTTTTTTAGTGACAAGTGCAACACTTTCCCTACGACCATTGCTTCTTATCATGCTAAGTCCTGCAATACGATGGTCTTTACGCTCTACACTGACGTCGAAATGTCCACCTAATCCTCCGAAGGATGATTCTTTTATTGCCAACAGGCAGCTCGGCAATCTAAATTTAGCATACGTTAATCACAACTACACGAGTGAGGATAGGAGCTCTAATGGCCTTTTCAAATTTGGGTTGAACGTTGGAAAAAATGAAACTAGTTTAACTGACGACAATAGAGATACCTCTGTTCCACCGGTTTCATATGTTGTGTCTGTTAAGAAACGACTCTGATCAATGTGCGACTGGATCTGCCAAAGATGTAAAGTTCACAGATGGGTACACTGCTGAAACATCCACTGATGGATATGGAAATATGGAATCTCTAGAGATTTGCAGGGGGGGGGGGGGGATTCTAATTTCAGGGTTAAGAATAAAGACAATATCTTTAGGGGTTCATGCGGTACTTTGAATATTGGATGCAATCCAGGTCTGGGTGAAGTGGGTAAATATAAAAGTATATCTCCCAAAGCCATTTGAAAAGAGTGCGTATAATGTAGATCTCTCTACCGACGCTCGTGGCAATATAGACTCGCTCAGTCTGTGTATTCCCAACCATTTGAAACGGAAGAAGGATGTGAACAATGGAGATGATAGTCATAGCTACATGGCAGAGGTGTCGACAAATGTATGGGGTAATGTAGAATAAGTAAGACTGTGCGTAGGCGATAATGTTGAAGAAGAAAAGAACAATATGCCATAAGAGAAATGCGCTTATAAGGCACAGGTTGCTACTGATTCAAAGGGAAATATAGAATTGGTACGGCTTTATATGGGCAATGGTCCACGACCTGGGATAAAACGAATCAGATAGATGACAACAAGACACAAAGAAGTGGCTATACAGCCGAAGTATCCACAAATGCCCTTGGTCAAATGCAATCTGTGCAAGTTTGTATGCGTGACGAATCAGGAGTCAACGGGAAAATTGAAACCAAAACATATGCGATAGAGAAAGATTATAAATCAGGGCTTAGCAATGATCATGGCAGGAATATGGACGTTGTGAAATATTGCATTGGCAATGAATCAAAAACTGCATATATGGGAAATGATACAGACAATATGGCAATTGCAAGTGCTGGCTTTAAAACCGATATTTCAACTAGTCCACAAGAATCAACCGAAGACGGGTATAAAGCAGATATTTTGGCCAGTGCTTGTGGAAAAATGGAATCAGTACGGCTTTGTGTGGGCAATGATAATTTTAACTCAAACAAGAAAAATGCTGATATATGTGGGTACAAAGTAGAGTTGTCTACTAATTCAAGTGAAAGAGTTGAATCGGTGAGAGTTTGCGTGAATGATGATCACGAATGTCAGAAGCAAATGCAAAAATTGAAAATTGTTCAACACGAGAAAGATGACAACAGAAGAGATGTATCTACCAATCTACATGGTAATATGGGATTGGGCCAATATTATATGCCTGACAACCCGAAATGTGATATGAATGAGCTTGAGAACAGCACGTTTGATAACCACGGCTATAATATGGAAACAAATAATACCCACGGCAAACATGAATCGCTAAATCTTCGGGACTGTGATGAGTCAGATGGTAAAGTTAGCACCTTGGACAATAGATTTACGGGAGAGAATGCTTACAAGGCAGTGGTTGCTACAGACTGAAAAGGAAATATTGAATCAGTAAGACTGATGGCTAATAATCACAGATCAGAGGAAAAGAATTAGCACAATACGAAAACGAGCATTGGTAATGGCCATGGCAAAAATGCTATCGTTTCAGGAGATAACTATGACAATCTGAAATCAGTAAATGTTTGAGGCAGTTCTGAGGCAGATGGTAAAATGAATAAATTGAATAACAAATCTAAGCAACAAGTTTCTTATAAGGCAGAGGTTACTACTGATTTAAAAGGAAATATTGAATCAGTAAGACTATGCAAGGGTAATACGCCTCGATCCGAAGACAAAAAGTGAGATCTGTTGTTATGCAACGGTTTTACTGATTTAAAAGGAAATATTGAATCAGTAAGACTATGCAAGGGTAATACGCCTCGATCCGAAGACAAAAAGTGAGATCTGTTGTTATGCAACGGTTTTACTGATTCAAAAGGAAATATTGAATCAGTACGACTCTGTATGGTGACAAATGGATACAGGCACATTTCCTCGGGGTAATGCGTTGGGGAACAAGTTGAAATTGGCAAACTATTAGAGCGAAACAGTTGGGTATGGTTAACCCTTACCATTCTGATGTAAATATTCTATATTTTACTGTGCCAGTAGCAAAGAAACCAGTGTACATTTTTCGACAATTTTGGTGGGCGATGTTGCTGTCTAAGACCGCACCATCTTTCACCAAATTTGTTGAAAAATGAACACCCGTTCATCTTTTAATTTAATTTGAAAACTAACAATTTTGACGCCAGAGTGGAGCAGAAGTATATATTGACGCTCGCATATGCATTGGAGAGAAAATGAAGCTGACTCGGACTCGGGGACAAAACATCGATGACTGAAGATAGCCTTATTCGAATTACTGCTAATACAGCTCGGACTTCTTTCACTTTATTAATATATGTTAATAAATCTAACTTTACACAATGCATACAACGAAAAGCGCGACGAAATTAGAGGTGATATACCAAGATGCCAATAAGGCTAACTATACAACGATATTTAAATAATATACGTGCTATTAACAATTTCTATCTTAATTTCTATGTTAAACGTAACAGTCCAACTAAGAGAACAGAATGAATTATCACGACATTCTATTTTAGATTGATTATACGCATTGAGCGCTAAAGTCGATAATTGTGTATCATCACTGTGAATGATATTTTATGGGAACACTTCGGCTGCGAAAGAGACAAGAGCTAATCATCTTGCACATTTCCTCTAAATTTCGACCCTCCGCTAATAAGCTTCAATCAGGCGTGTGGTGGTCGGTTTTGCATTATACATGAACAGATCACATGCCAGGTTTGACCAACCCTATCTGCTTGAGCTGCCAATCACACGATCATCAGCCAATCGTTGTGGAGTGTGTATATTGCTTAGTTAAGCCGCTATGACATCCAATTCTCTGTAAAAGTTGATGCAACATGATGTATGTACAAATTTCAAATGTAGCAGCATTCCATTTCAAATAGATATAAATATATTCTAAATTCAAAAGAATAGGCACTCCATGCCATATTGATTAATTCAAACTGTCACTCAAGTATTGGACTTCATAATGAAATACACCACAAGTAAGTGTCACAATCAAACTGCGTAATGTAATGACATAGCTAAGCCCAACATGAACTTTTAAAAGTTAGTCACGTGTACGAATTGTATGTATGTATGATTACTGTATTCTGCGGCTGTAGTAGTAGAAACATCCTAGAGCTGCAATCAGTCCGCCTTCGCTTTTGTCTACTGTGTCTTGTCCTCAGCCAAAATCCTTAGGTTCCTCAGGTTCATTCTTGACTTGAGTGTACCTAATCCTGCTTTCTTGAGGTCAGCTAGTAGCACGCTTAGCAGATGTATGCAATGACGCCCTCTCCTGGCTGGCTCCGAGTAGGGCGAATTCCAGGGCTCTCTGTGCTGGTGTGTCTTCTGGCATTCTTAGCACATGGCCAAACATGAACCATTTTTGCTTGGCGACAGCGGCGGCGTATTACACATCTTGTATAGTGCATTGTTGGAAAGTGTGTGCTCTGGCCATCGGACGAATTGTATGTCTTCAATAGTTAATAACAATTGTGTTGAATACTTTGAAAGTAATTTGACAGGGTGCTGTTGCTGTCCATTTTCACACAGAGAAAAATAATGTTTAACCACGTTCATGCCAAAACAACCTATCCACTATCTTAGTTCTGATGTGTCTCATCTAGAAGGTGTGGTACTTTTGGAATGCCAATTCATTAAAATGGCGAAATAGATTTGTTTGTTTCTTCACTACAAGAAAGCAATTTAACTCGAAGAAAGCAATTTAAAAAAAAGCCATTCTGTCGGACAGGTCAATATGAGATCAAAATTTACTCTGAATGTTATATTTTGAATCAGTCACTTTCAAGGACTCCGTGTTAGGCCATATCGGCAGATGATTGCATGTTTGACGCTATCAGGTATTGTATCCTTAACGCAGCATGAATCACCTCTGTCACAAATCTTACTAGTAGTTTATAATTAACAATATGTTCCATAGATCACACTAATTGTTGACGATACACGTTCGCATCTCCAGTGCAAATCTTCAATCAGATCCTCAATTTATGCTTTGCATCTCTGGTTTTGCAGGTTAGTTATATTGTCATCAGTGATTGTGGCCAAGTGCGTCTTGATTAGTCACACACTTCTTGAAGGGTTATGGCAAGTGTTGTGAGTATATTCATATGTCTGGCTACTATTTTTTATTCTTGAAATTTTCATCATTTTGAACGACCTTTGTCACAATTTAGTTTATATGTTTGCACTCTTTCGGTGGTGTCATCCAATCCAATATTTATGTACATATTTCCTTTTGTAGTTAAAATAGTCATTATGCTGTCTGTCTCAGTCACTGGTTAGTAGTAATGTGTACAGCATAAATATTTGAAAGGAACTGATGCACAGAGAGATCACTTACCTTTATTGTCATCATTATAAATGATAAATTCATATTCACTGAAGATATGCCATCGACTACCATCTTAGTTACATATGTGACCATTTACATACTGATATCACATGATAATAGTCTCTTGTCCTAAAAATGGACAGTCCACAAGACCACTGAAGAGGTCGTTATTCGTCGGTTTTGTAATGAAAGGGTTAATGAAATATTTGAATGTGCAAGTTTTAATAATATTTTGACAGTGTTGCATATTGTATCCATATTTTATTTATCACATTAATGATATTAATGATATATTTTTGACTACGTATATAGAGACATTGACTATACAGTTTTAATCATCTTAGTGAGGTGTCTGAGTGTCTATATCGATATATTACCTTACGTTGATGATAAAGTTAATGAATTATTTAATTGTACTATGATTAGCTAGCTTAGAGGATCATTTGAATGATAGTGTCATCCTTCGTGTGAATTATGACTTATTTTTGTTAAGATTGTAATAATAGAGATGAAAGGGTATTGCATTGATACCACCTATCATTGTTGAATGGTTGAATCATATAGTTGTTGAAATTGTTTAATTGGCAATGTATCATGGGTACCCAATAATCACCTTCGTCAGAGAATATAGCGCTGCTCTAGTTATTGTTATATCTCACAGTTCTGACAATCACCAATTACCAGCTGTTATGTCTGGAAATCCAGCATTGGCACAATCAGTATATACAAATGGTATTAAGGACATATGCTGTTTGCCTACATGCCAAGATTGCATGACCCTAGCTGCTCAATTTATGCAATTTTTCTCATTTGAGTAACCACACTGGATGAATCTAGTTTTAACCATGCCCCGACCATCGCTAGCTAACCTCCACCCATGCCTTGGCCATGTTGGGATCGACCGAAGTCTGTGCTCACTGAATCTTAATTTCCAGAAAGCTATAATGGTAAGCTGTTGAATATTTTGAAACTAGTCTGATTTAGTGGTTGTTGCCTATGGCAAATTAATTGCAAAATATTCAACAGAAAGTTTATTAAATAGTAAAGGCGTACAATTCGTGAAACTTGACAGATGATTAAGCGCATATGACAGATTTAATTATGCCATTCATGATGTAATTGATTATGATGTCAGCCTACATGTAACGTTGTTAATTATGACGTCATGTGATTGATCGTGAATTCATCTATTATTATACTTCTATTATGATATCTACATGAATGTGTCTTAAACTGCACAATGTGGGATTGATTACTAGAGTCCAGATATTGGCCTGGGCAGCGTGGATGCCTCTCCCTCTGTCTCTCTATTTCTCCCACCCCTTTCCCTCCCTCGTTCTTTCTCTCTCTCTCATTCTCTCTTTCTCTCTCTCCATCTCTCTCATTCGCCCCCCCCCCGCTCTCGTTCTTTCTTTCTCCCTCCACCTCTCTCTCTCTCACACACACACACACACGCACGCACGCACGCACGCACGCACGCACGCACGCATGCACGCACACACGTACGTACGCACACACGCACGCACGCACGCACGCACACACTCTCTCTCTCTCTCTCTCTCTCTCTCTTTCTCTCCCCTTCTCATTTTTTCTTTCTCCATCTTTCTGTCTCTCTTTCCACCTCTCCCTCCGTCTCCCTATCCCATCCCCCTTATTCTCTCTCTCCCTCCTTCCCTCCCTCCCCCCCCCCCTTCTCTCTTTCTCCCTCCCTCCCCCCCCCCCACTCTCTCTCTCTCTCTCTCTCTTCACAATACAATTCGCACATCAACGCATAGTCCGTCTTCAAATATGCGTTTGTGACGTTCCTATCTACGTCATTCATGACACAATAATGCCGTTATTCAGTATCATGTCATTCTACACGTCACGTAGTTGATTATGACGTCATATGTTCGATGGATAAAGTGGAAAGGTCCATTGTTAATTTTCATGTTTAGCGTCATCAAGCGAGGATTTAACATTGACATCGCGATTGCAAAACAAAGATGCCTCGAATGGAGTATATCGTGAATTCTGATTGGTCTGTTTGAGCATGTGATTTGAGAAAAGTTAGTTCAGGCTTGGTCGTCACTAGCTATCTAAAATCCGATTTAAGCTTAACATCTCGATTTCTCACAGCTAATTATGTTGTCGTAGTCAGATGTTAGTTTGGGCTAGAACATTTTATTAGATTCGATTACTTAATTGACGAATCGGATCTGTCACTCAAGTATATTACGTCATAATCAATTACGCTACATGTTGGCTGAGATCTCGATCATAATTGACAGAGAAACTCCGTCGTGAAGGTAGAATAATCCGTCAAGTGTACAAATTGTATGTATTTAATTGAACTACTATTTAATATACATTATGTCGAATATCGCCATACTGGGAGCCAGCAAATGTAAAACCAGGAGAGGACGTTAATGCATAACTATCTTAAGTGTTCTACGAGCTGACCTCAAGAAAGCAGGACTCGGTACACTCAGATCAAGGACTGATTGCAGCTGTATGATGTCTTTACTACAATAGCCGCAGAATACAGTAATCATACGTGTCGAATATTTTGAAACTAATTTGACTGGGCGTTGTTGCTGCCATAGTTCCAACTTAGTTTCAAAATATTCAATAGCTTAGTCTATTGTTATCTTAACATTGGGATTATGAGAAATCAAGATTCAAAGTATGTAAATCCATCCAATCACGCGCAAGGCATGGGTGGATCGTGGCTAGAGATGGGCGGGGAATAACTAGAAATTGATCCCTCTTAGGAGTATGCAGTTATTTTTGCTGATCGTAGCCCTGTTTATTCTCGTATTTAAACGTGTATAGTATATATTAAGCAGCTTCGGAAATCTGAGTTAATGCGAAGGGCATCTATAATATGAAGAAGAAAGAAACATACTTTCCAAAGTTGGCGTCTTAGAGACTCATTAATGTCTTGACTCCCAGCCATTGGTCAGATTTAGTTTTGAATAAATGCTGTTTATCTAAAGGTTATTCTACTGTATCCGCATAATGTCTAAATCCGGATTTTCAGTTTGATCCTGACATTAGTATTGCGCTAAGATGATGGTAAGGCTAGCTGTAGCTTACTGTCCACATCGTGTCGCTGTCACGTGATTATTGACTGCACATTGATTGTTCCTGTTGCAGTAGCACAATCTCGTGTGTGCATTTGTTACACATATAAGCCAGGTGCATGATTTTAAGCTGGATCAATACGTATGGAAGTTCTATTAGCATTGTCTATTCTTTTTGTTTGCCCAGGACCGAATTTAAGGCAATGTAGGAAGTGCATTTGCCTACGAATCTCCATAGCCCCCAAAGTGCCACAAAATACGTTTTGATTTAATTTTTAGAGCCCCTGCATATCTTCAAGTTACGTGTAGAGAGGTCACAACTAGTTGACCGATGTGGCCAAATCGTACAGCCAAATAAGGATGTTGTTTGTGATTTTGAATCCAGCCATGAGATAGCGTGGCATCAACACCACTGCGTTTATTCTCCAAAAGGATAACAGAGACCAATCTAACTTCGCTCATGATAATTTGGCACTTAGCAGTTACGAAGGGCCCCGGGTAAGAATTTCTACGTACTAACTAACTAGAAGCAATCTCAACCAGGACGAGACCAGTTGTACTTCTCCGATCATTGTTAAAACGCGAGCTTATCGCGATTATTAGATTAAAGATTATTATTATTATTATTATTATTATTATTATTATTATTATTGTTACGGGGAAATACACTTCTATTTCGAGGATAATTGTAGTATGTTTTGAAACATTTTGGATCCAACTTATTTTTAGAATTTCAGCAGACCTCTTATTACAGATTGGGAAGAATCTTGTATATAGTATAAATTGCATAGGGAACTACTGGGTTGACCTGATTCATATACGGGGTTTGTGTCAATTCACGTCACGTATCCTCTCCGGTCGCACGCTATAGATACGGTTTATGTACGTAAATGTTAGACTCTGTGATATTAACATGGTCAGTTGGAAATGCGTAGTTAGTACACCCAATCCATCAATTTTAAGTGGTATAATGACGTGCTAAAGGCTATAGAACTGTGATTATTTGTCGGATCTATAACTGTATTGTCAATAACACAAACATCCATTATTTGCCCTCAATATTCCTAAATGTGGGAATATGTTTCATTGGTCAAGCAATGGGCACGGTGGAAGATAATCATTCGTGACGCTTGATCTGCTCATTGACTAAAGTTGTAAGCTGGCTTCCTTGTGCAGACAGCAGAGGAATGTGTCACAAATGAAAATAATAATTTTGAAATCTAAATGCACTCTAATTACATCTCCTGTATTTCCGGAGCCAAATATTGACCCCTGGCTGTCTGTAACATTGATCTATTTTACCTATGATTTCTTTTTTCTATGAAGCTGACGCATGCCCATTCAAAACGCAGGGGCATTTGCATACTGTAATGGGGAATAGAACGAGAACCTAGTTAGTCTGATTTGTAACAATGACCACACATATACAGGTACATTTCTTAATAGTATGTAGCAACTTGAAATGGAAACTCTTGCTACATATGTCATGCAAATTAATAAGAGCATATTGTGTAGATGTCGTAAATCCAACACATACGGGGAAATGGTCAGGGCATCCGCCACTTGAAAATATTAAAATCCACATTCTCTCAGATCACATCTGCATTTCTGGAGCCGAATATTGGTCCCTGAATGGCTGTAAAATTGTTAGAATTGCTACATTTGTACATAAAATTGCTCCATTTTTGCATGAAATTGTTCCATTTTTACATAGTTTCTTTTTTCTACGAGTCATGTCTGCCCCAATAAGTCCGAAGCCCTACAAAAGAAAACATTTGCAATAATTGTACACTTGTAGCTGCGGATAAATGGCAACATCTGCACCTGTAACGTGATGCAAGCTCTAATTTACTGTACATTATAGACAACAAATATCAGATATACGTGATTTGAGCAAACCATATGTTTTAAGGATTTGTGGTCAAGGGCAGACTCCGGATTGTCCATGATAACAAGCTAGGAATGGCTGTATTTGAAAGGTTCAGAATTAGTGAAGAAATATCATCTAACATTGGGAACCGGTTAGGTTAATGATATTCTAGCACGTACCTGAGTTAACATAATTGATATATTTTAACACCATATTAGTTTAGCCTATATTTATTAGTACCAAGTCTCGACAACGTAAATGAATGATGATAACTATTTCTAACATAGACTTAGCAAGAGAAGAGGTGGCCACTCTATTTATGAATCAATTCTTTAAAACATTAGTGGTTGAATTGGTGGACAGTGTCGCCTTGTAAATACCTTTCAATAATGTCTGGATGTGTTGATGTGTTTTCAGGCAACATTTAATATTATTCACACATGAATCACGAGGCTGAGATGGACAATAATCTGGTTTAACCCAGGCTGTTGTCCATCTCTGCCTCATAATTGCTATGTGAATATTATAATACAGCAGAGTAAACCATAATTATGTTGCATTCAAACCATGTGTGTTTAAATCTCTATAATCAAACAAAATAGACCGCGGAAAACCTTCCTTAAGTGCATTTAAATGAAGCATTCAGATAAGACTCTGCCAGCTGCAGAGTCTGCACAGTACATGGGCATGAGTCTTACACCTGGTAGCCACAATGGTTGACTTGAGGTACGTCTGAATACGCTTTTCTGTTGAGAAATACCAGTCTGCTTCTACACTTACTACTGGTGGGACACAGGCAATGTAATTGGCAGATGTTTGGGAAAGATTGCAAGCACGTGGGCGACAATTCAGATGGCATGCTGTGGTATCAGTTGGTTGAACCAACATCGCTGCCATCTTCTGAGTTCATTTTCCAGGCCATATGGGGGATGATATGTCGTTTTCCTGATTAGCCAGGTAAAATACTGTCTAATCTTAACACAATTTGACTGAAAGCCGGTGTTTCCAGTGACAGGACCAACTTTCAGTCACACAAATTTCAAAATACTCAATAGGTATCATGTTACGACCCTGGAAATCAGCAGTGTATCTTGAAAACATTTTGACTGAAACTCGTTGCTTCTTTCAGAAACAGTATATATGACCACTGTGTTATGCGGCTTTAGTAGTAGACACACCCTACAGCTGCAATCCGAGTGCTTCTTCGCATTTGACCATTTGTGTCTTATCCTTAGACACATTATTTAGCTTCCTCGGGTCTATTCTTGATGTAGCTTCCGGGCGTGCGCACTGGTCCGCCGGATACTCCCGTTCTGCGGTACTGTAAGTGCGCTGTGCGTTAGCACGGGGATACTGGTTAGGTGCGGATCCCGGGGTTGCAGATCCAGTGTTGCGCGCTGCCGGATTATACAAAGACCGACTTCTAGAGCCGGTGGAACGTAACGTGCGACCATCGCCCCGGAAGTTGAACCTCACAGTCTCATCCTCGCTGGTGGTGTTACCGGTGTGACGGTCCCACAGTTCCATTTAGGGCAGGAACATAATTAAACTTAAATTGTGACTTATACAGAATAGGATTATTTCCCACACCTAACTGCTTTTGTAAGACAGGAGTAGAAGATGCAAATCACTTTCTTTTAAAATGTCCTTACTACACTATACAAAGACAGCACTTATTACAACAACTACATCTGCATATTCCTTTGACGAGTTACTTGCTATGCAAAGGAAATACATCTCTATCCGTCCAGGAAAATGAATACATCTTCAAACAAGTTCAAAATTATATTCAAGCTACTGACAGATTTTAACCTCATATATGTTCCAAACGTTTGATATATAGTCCGTATTTTTTTTGCCATGGTTACATGGTTAGGATACAAATGACTGTATAGATATACTATATACTTTAAATTTTTGCTTCCGCTGTCGTTACTGTTAAATGTTTATGATAGAAATGACTGCATAGATGTGCTATATACTGTAATGCTTTATTTCCGCTGTCGTTACTGTGTATATAGTTCTTCCCGTACTCACAATTAATGTATTACACTCCTATTGCCTTTCGGGCCATCCACGATAATGCGATGCCGCAGACGACGATGACGACGACGACGACGACGACGACGACGACAGGAGAGGGGATGATGGGGATGCAATAAAGGCTTGCTAAACCGTTAATCTCCTCAAACTTTTCGTTCCAAGTTATGAGGAGGTTAAAAGTTCAGATTTACCTAAATACACAGGAGTGGAGCCATTTTGAATGTGTGGGTGGGTGGGGTTGGAGGTGACTGGGTCTCATTTCTCGTTTCTGTTTCGATTTTCGTGTAAGAAACGAGAAGAGAAGACCTGGTGAAAGCATGGTGGGAGTTGAGAGGAAGGGTTGGGGTGGGTAAACGGGGGTAAATTACGACGGTCTAGAATAACCATGAATATAGTCTGTTAATTCAATTATTCGTATTGTTTAATCTATTATATTAATGGCTAACTGCTATCCGACAATGACAGTGTTCGAAGGAGCTGTTCTTTTCTTTCCTATTCTTTTTTAATCTGTTTACATCGTTTTTCTCCCCTACATATCTCTCTCTCTCTCTCTCTCTCACCTCTTAATTTGTTGTTTCTCTCTCACCTCGGTTTAGTGTTCTCAATCATTGGCCGCTTATAATAATTATGTAGGGAGAGGGAAGATCTAAGTTGTAAGAACTTGTGCCCGATCCCATTGTGCAATTGTTACAATAAAATATGTCTAAATCAAACATAATTAAATACATACAATAATTACTATTTGTAGCAGTCAAACAATCGTACTCGTTTGCTGCTACTTGGGAGAGGTCACGGGTACGATAGCGCGTCACATGACTACTGAATCTAATTTTTCAACCCTTTTATACTGCCTGTTACGTCACAGCTGGAGCGCCACAACCAATCAGCTAGCGAGCTTCAGAGGCAGGTAAGCAGGTCACGTGATGCGCTATCGTACCCATGCACTGAGAGCATGCATACGCTAAGCCTATGGGGTTCAATATTTTGAAAGAAATTTGCTGGCTCAATTAGCTAGAACTCGGTCTATTCTGTACCGATTTTAAAGTAGTAAAGAGTTTTGGATTCCTCGCTTCATTCAAGTCATGATCAAGACCAAGAACGGCAAGACTGCTGTAATTTAAAGTAATTACGTGCAGAGCCGGCCTTAGGTCTAGGCAAGCAAGGCGGTCGCCTAGGGCCTCCGTTCAAGGAGGACCCACCCACCCGCACAAAGGGCCTCGCAAAATGGAGGGGGGGGGATATTTTTAAACGCATATACATGGCACTGCATAATTAAAATAGGCCTGCTACACATACGCGCCGATTGCTATATACTATGTAACAACGGCTGCAACGCACCAATGTGCGTATGCGTTATAAGTAGGCATATGCGCTAGCTATTATAGCCTAAGTTTATTGTTTTTGTTTAGGTCTGTAAAATTGATGAGAAATGTTTGTACTGGGTGTATGACCATTGAAATAGATGAGTCACAAGTTTCTGTAAATGATACCCAGATAACACGGCTTACCGGGCCGATTCACAACTGCTGCCCTTTCACGTCATAATTATGGAAAAACTTATTAACACCATCTCGTATTTGTTGAATTCTAGCCAAGTTTATCAACAAATTATTGAAATGGAATTATGGACAAAAATGTTTATGCAAATGGTTCTTCTCATGTTCAAATAAATATTTGATCACAGTATGATAAATAACTTGAGTGTGACAGTCACAAACGTGCTAAAATACATTAGAATTACAAGTCATGTATTAGTAGTACTAGTCATCTGATGGCAGTATGTTTTTAGGTTTAAGTACAGTAGACTTCATGGTACCCGATGTTGTGGCCGGGTTTCTTAAAAAAAATTGTACTCTGGATGCTCTCAGATGGCATTTCATACGTTTCCAGAGGTAAATATGAAACACCATTTGGCTGTTAAGTAGATTAATATTGTACCAATTTTGCTACATTTCTCTCTTTTGCATTATTTTATTTTCTTCGACATCAGTGGAACTCGGCCATGACAGTGGGGGTGTACCACGCCCCCCCCCCCCGCCCCAGCCTACGCGCATGGGTTTATTATAATTAACACGCCACCACAATATATGAAGTAAAGCTACCCAGTGCAACCTACTGCATTCTTAGATGTAAAATATATCTTTTGCTTTCAAAGATGATTAATAAATAGGCCTGTTATAATTAAAATTAATTAATTATTAAAAGGAAAATAAAGATATTCTACCACTCAGAATCCAGCAGATAGCATCTATGAACTTCTAATTTAAAAGAATTTGGGACCCCCGACCATGGGAGTGGGAGATACCCTCTCAGACGGCAGACCCACCCCAATAGGCCAGCAGGCTGGGGGTACGTCACTGGCCATTGGCTGAACTCCACTATTGTCTAAAACATTTTAACTAAGTAAAGCAAAATAATAAAATGGGTAAAAATATAATAATTTATCAACCGAATAATGTCCTATACTTACCTCTTGATATGCAGACGCGGCCATCTGAGAGCATCTAGATTTCAAAACTTTCTGGGGGAGGACCCCAGCCCCCCCCCCCTCCCCTCCCCTCACCCCCCGTCTCATGCTTCGCCTAGGGCCCCGCATCATATAGGGCCGGCTCTGATTACGTGTACCAACTCGGTACAAAACAAGATTCTATTTCTCTCCAAAGCTAACGCGTGTTGGCCTGACCGGTCGATCCGAGCGTACCGAGTCCTGCTTGAGGTCCCCTCTCAGCACGCTTAACAGATTTACGCAATGGTGTCCTCTCCTGGCTTTATATTTGCCGGCTCCAAGTATGACGAATTCCAAAGTTCTCTGTGCTGGTGTGTCTTCTGGCATCGACATGGACCGTCTTTGCTCGGCGACCTTTACGGACAGCGGCGATATAGTACACATCTTGCATAGTACATCGTTAGAAATTATGCTATCTGGCCATCTGTGTCCAATGATGATGCGGAGGTGTTTGCGACGGTAGGCATCAAGGTTATCTGGACTTGCCTATGGAGCTGCCAGTTGTTATAGTTATACAGCATCAAGAATACGCAGGTTGCGTTGTATAAACGTATTCCTTTGTCAAGGACATCTTTGATCTACGAATGACTGTAAAGCTATATTTCCCAAGATGCGACATGCAGTACTGCATAGCAGTGAGCCCAGTATTTGACTTTTCCTCCATGGTTCCCTGCCACTAAATGGATCACCGTCCTCTTTAGTTCCATGCTTTGTAGATACGTATATGTGGGTGAACTCTGTTTTCTTTTCATTCATAAAGAGAATCTCATTTTTTAAATTTGCTATAGCTATAAGGAGTAGTTCGACAAGGGATTTCTTTTCATCATCTCCGAATATGTCCACATCGTCGGCATATTCCATCTCTAATGGAACACCCAGTATGGACATGGGGTGGGGTGGGTAGGTCTGGCGGAAACCGTGACTTTCAATTATACTGTTTTCAAATATAATGTTTTCAAAATGATCAACAGTGAATTAACAGTAGCGATATAATCGCTCTAAACGTATATAGCGGTGCCTATATAGCGAATATTATTCGTACCGCTTGCGAAGCTACTATATTGGGGACTGCTTTCGTTATTATCAGGTACCCAGTAACCGTAAACACTGTTGACACATGAAGAAGCGCGACAGACCTACATTGTGACTAATGAGCTCCGAGTTAAGCACTACGAGAGCTAATAGATGCATTTTCTCAAATTATCCTGATTCATTTCCGTTTTTACCGGTGGTAATATATTTAATATTGGATGGAATTACTAATTAACCTAATTTGATAGTACCCTTTTCCTTCCTTTAAAATTCGGAAGATTTTAAGCACCCAACCCCCACCCCTTCTCATATAGCCCATTGTGTTTTACAGTGTTAGCATATCCACAAATTTCACACAGATATCAGCATGTATACATACGCATTTGCCTTCACACCTCTCTGAGTACCTTATTGACGTTTTCTGTGTGGTCATATTGGCTTCGTTATCGATAAAGCTTACGGCGAGTTTCGCAGCTACACTGTCGATTTGACCTTAGCTTATTTTATTAAGTTAATTCAAAGCGGAATTGCTGTCCTTAGATACTCCCGTTTGCAAGAACCTCACCGGCACAGTGAACACCACTTCTCTGCCAAAATCTAGTGTCAAATATTGTTATTTCCTTGTAACAGATAATGTGTTCCCATGCCAGGTAATTTGGAAATGCTTACTCCGTGTACTTTAAAAAGCAGTGGCGATTTTGCTAAACAACGATAATCCCATGTGACCCGGTGTATGTAGATAACGAGGGGCCCTTCATGTGCCACGGGACAGGTCAATGCATCAGTCAGAATGATTGAGAACGTTTCTCATTATGGCACACAATGGTGTTCAACGGTCTGTCATCTTGTTTGTGTAATGTCTCTACGGTCGATTACCTCAGCTGATGGAGCTACTATCAAACGCACAGCATTGAGTTAATCGTACATAGCGCCCTTGTCAAGGTGAGGGAATAAGCGTACAATAAATAGCTATTGCCTGTAGTTTGTGGGTAACAATGTCATAGCGTGTCAATGCTGAATACGAATAGTATCTGTTCTGCAAGAACCGCTTTCACTAACCACAGCAGTATCTATGTACGACACACCAAATACATAGACTATACAAATACGGTGGTGGCGGTGAGGGTGATTGTGGTGATGGTGTGCTTGTGCGTAAGAATGCACACGAGCGTGCGTCGGTTAATGTGTGTGAGCACGCTGTATGAACGTGTTAGTATTTGAGCAGTTGAGGAATCCAGTTTCCCAATCAATCAATTGGCGCCATAATCAACCAAATCATGAATGACATATATAGTCCACTGTATGTCTTTACTATTTAATAAACGTTTCTGTTGAATATTTTGAAACTAATTTGACTAGGCACTGTTACTGACATATGCAGCAACAGCACCGAGTCAAATTAGTTTCAGAATATTCAACAGCTTACCTGTATAGTTTATTGGAAACTGAGATACTGAGAGTACAGGGACAAAGAGTAGGTGGCGCTTAGACAGAGGTGGGTGGGAAATGGCTAAAACTGGATTCATCCAGTATGCTGATAGAGTAGATGTCTGCATAGTCATGCCAGTTTAAGGAAGTTTAATATTTACAGCCATGCGCGCGTGTATGTGCGTGCGTGCTGTCGCGCACGAACATATCCAGCTCTTATCGATAATCATGGAGATAGTGTTCCCAATGAGTGGGTATATCACGTGGCCCGGTCGTACTTGTCCAGCAATGGCGCTGACCATTAATTGGTTATCGGAAAATATTCAGACGTTTAAACATGGACATGCTCAATGATAGATGCCTGTTTTATTGACTCTAGTCACACAGTTCCTAGAAAGTCAAACAACCCCAGTCCGTCACCATTCGACTACATCAGAGAGAGTTGATGAATATCGTGGGACGGTTGTGTCGTATCAAATGACATATCCCAATGCCATGCGGCCTGTTCCTGACGTGAAATGCAACGCACAATCCGATATATTTTATCGAACTTTGTGATATGGCAATGCAATGCAATATATAGTCTAATCAAGACGCAGAGCTATTGCCCAACTTGGGATTTCCTAGTTGCAATACGGCTCATACTAATGTTATTACCACTTCTCAGTCTATTCATCCATTCACGACTCTGTCCTTTGGTCCATTTGTCCATTTGTATGTGAGCATTTTGTTCAATCCATTCCGTGGATGGTAATTGAAAGAAGTCAGGGAACTCTGGAAACAATTCAGGGCTGGATATTTACCTAATAATGGTGACATAAAACGAATTGTCATCTTACTATCCGTCTGACTGTATGATTCTCAATTCAGAGATTGCTTTTGCAATTCATAGATGTAATCTAGCTATTATTAATTAACTTTGATTGTTTTGAAGCTAATTTGATAGGAACATGCTGCACTCTGAGGCAGCAACAGCTTCTATGAAAATTTGCTTCAAAACTATTATACGTTCTTGTGTTGTAACTTATTGTTGGTAGTTGTACTGTCGGCTTCAACGGGTTAAAATACGCTACGTGTCTGGGTTTCATTGGAGAAGCATGAGATGGTGAATGAGGTCTGGGAATGAAGGAATCCAGTCTTAGCTATACCCTGCCCATCTCTAGCTACCCTCCATCCAGGCTGTTCCCGTGTATGGATCGGATCTATCCCTGCACGCTCTCAATTATCAGAAGACTATACAGGTAAGCCGTTGAATATTTTGAAACTAATTTTCCTGTGTGCTATTGCAAACTATTTTCAGAATATTCAACAGAATGTTTTATTAAATAGTAAAGACATACAATTCGTACAACTTGCCGGACTATTAAGCGTGTGTGACGGACTATATCGCGTCATTCATAACGTAATTGTGTCGCCGTTGATTATGACGTCGTGTGATTGACTGAGAAACTGGATTCCTCCATAGCGCATGTCAAAACAAGTTTGGCAAGTTAAACGACATCAGATGGTGGAATTGTACGCTTGCTCCAAACCACGCTTTTACAAACCTCGCTAGAATCCGTGACAATGGAAATTTAATTCCAGTTAACCATTTCATGCTTGGCCTTGTGGAATATCCATTCGCAGGCAAGAGAATAGTTTTTATGAAAATTTACCACAGGAATGACTGGCTCGATAACCCGAGTCAGTTATTCCAGTGGTAAATTTTCAAAATTAGTACTTCTGGCCCGCAAATGGACATTCAATAAACAAATATATTAATTTTTTTCCTGACCAAATTTAGCCTTTAAATGGTTAATAACTAAATGTTATACCGAAATGGTTTTACTTTGTTGTAAGACGTTTTTGAAAGAGAAATTTTCATTATTGTCAATAGTCACTGTCTGAACGCGATTTTGACTGCTAGTCACGTGGACTAGTTATGCTGGATAAAGTGGACAAAGGCGGAACTATGACTATCATAATATGGCTAATTTCTTTAATCATTGTAATAGAGTGAGTACATAATCTGCATATGGTCTTGGACTGGCACCTTTCTTCGACGATATGACAATTATGGGTTATTGCCTTTTACAAGATAAAATGTGTTATAGGTGCATGGTACCTTGTCTAGACGAACTTTATTTATTTTGACAAGCTTCACACATAAATATCTGGTTTATGAGAGAATAGGTACGTCATGTATACGACTGTTTGAATGGATATTTGTCAGGGATACAAGCGAAGATAGCATATTTGTGTCATTCTTGCCTCCGTTAATCAACCGTACTTCCTTTGGATACACTTTCATTTGGGAGGTGCTCGCTAGACGTAGTATACGCGAAGTATTAACATCTGAAGGAAAGAGGGCAGATTTAGACTTGGCGAGCTCGTTTAACATGTCGGAGATGTGTGGAAAGAAAATGGACATCGTAAAATAATATAGTGGATGCTTTCCTGGTACAAATTACAAATATGAATCATTCATTTACTATCTTTTAATTAAAACATGTCTTCCTTTCATAGCGACCTTCAGCTTCACATCTTTAGTAATGAGATTATCTAGCATAGAGTATTTCGAATCACTTATTGAACCGGATGACCTGCCAGCGAAGAAAAATAGATGGTCAACATATCCACTGAACCGTCTGCCCATCATAAACTAAGCTGGAGA
Organism: Chaetoderma sp. LZ-2023a; assembly: GCA_034401795.1. Taxonomy (NCBI): domain Eukaryota; kingdom Metazoa; phylum Mollusca; class Caudofoveata; order Chaetodermatida; family Chaetodermatidae; genus Chaetoderma; species Chaetoderma sp. LZ-2023a. The sequence continues at coordinate 35,174,233 of CM067370.1, read as the reverse complement.
CCCGGATATGAAGATGGCTTTTTGTCGGGAAAGTCTTTCTATATTCTTATCAATCTTGGTTGATGTATGTCAATTGTCATCTTGTTTTTCCTAAGTTATGCCGTCAGATATTATCACCGTCCCTTTGTTATAGGCCATGATATTGACAGCATATTCCGCGCTGATTTCATATTAAAAAGTTAAATTTTGCTTTGCAGGGCCCGAGGCGGGTGATCAATTGTGCTGGGACCAATATCGAATTCTATATCGGCATGCAGGTTAGTCAATAACGCAGGGGCGAATACTGAATTCAATACCGACGCGCATGTTAGTCAACAGCGAGGAGAACAATGTCCAGTTCGAGGTCTTCTACGCCGTTGGCCACTTGGCACGCCAATATCGAATTTGATATTGTACCTACACAGTTATTGGTGCGTTACATCAAATTTGTATAAAATGCTTGAGATATTTTTAATAAGTCTACTATATACACGCCTTGCTTTTGATAAAACGGTCAATTGTCCATGTTGGTAAATATATTGCAGAACTCATTGTACTCATTCTTAGTAGTTGCCTATCTATCATCCTTTACAGTAATCCTTGCTAATGTTCAATGCTGATAGCCGAATTCATTGATAATATAGCATCCTGGTAGCGAATTACATTTAGGTTTAATTCATGTAGTCGTCTTCGTCTGTTAATTTCATTGATCTTTAGAATAGGTGTCGAATAAAATTGCAGAAGATTTTGACAATAGATCAAGCTACGAACATAGTATCTGCGTTGATCAGGCGATAGCCTAGGTAAGGCGCTGTTTCTTACAAAAGGTCATTCGGTGAGCACGTGATATCGGGGCTGGTTAGGAGACTTATTTTGTAATGCGTTGCAGAATCTGAAGCATTCTGTCAGAGTAAGCTTTAAGTGATGCCATTACCGCGTAAGATGGTAATCTTAAGCGCATCACGTGACGCACTCCCATTCTCGCTGTCAGGGATAGTGTCAGATTATTACATTGCAGTGTGCCCGGACTAGTCCATGAGTGTTTTCATTGTCCGTCTAACATATAATAACTTATGAATCATTGAATCATGTTATCATCATTGTGAAACTCATATTGGAGGCATATCCTCTTGAAAATGCGCTTGCGGTTTACTTAATCATATGGCATATTTCCAAGCTTCTCGGAAAAGTTTATGGAACTGCGTGAACAATTAGCACATTGAATTATATTTTAAACATTCATACATATTAACTATTATCTCATATTATTCTTCGCTTTCTATGAACAGCATATCTGCAATAAGGTACAGCCACCACACGCACGCAGCAACACAGGCACACACGTACGCACGCACGCACGCGCATGCACGCACACGCAAACGCACGAGCATAACTCTGATCAGATGTTGGCCTTTATACAACAAATTACTAGATTTCTCCTCGCCCATGGACGGGGTTAGAAGTAGACTAAGATCTATCAGCCGAATACTCTAACAGCGTATGTTGATAGTTGTCAGGAGAGTGTGTGTCAGTTGGGAAAATCCAGTTTGATTCATTGAAATTGGTTACGGGAATAGAAGTGAGACCGGGTGAGAATAAGAACAGATTGGAGACATAGAGCAAGATTAAGATGAAATGGATCTGCCGTCAGTTGATTGTAAACTACGTAGTGAAATAGACCGGGGTGGGGGTGGGGCGGGGTGGGGTGGGGGTTGTGGATGGGGTCGTTATTACGAGATTTTAGGTCACGTTGTTTGTTCTGTTGAACAGCTCTTTATTAATTTATTATTACTTTATGTATCTGGCAGATATAATAACCCACAGATTGTAATGTATCATGATCGGCGATTCGCCATACATGTTACATGCACTAGAAATCTGAGCCTGACATGTGTAGATCAATGCCAGATTCCAGCGAAATCATGGCATCTCTCATCTTTGAGAGTACAATATCTCCTAGGAGGAAACAAACAAAATGATCCTTTCCAATTTTAGCTATGCCCGCCCACCTCTAGCCAAGCTCCACCCACATTTCGATTGATCGATCCCCGAATGCCCTCACTATCAATTTCCTGAAAACTATACAGGTAACCTGTTGAATATTTTGCGACTAATTTGGCTGGGTGCTGTTGCTGCATATGGCAGCAAGAGCGCTCAATCAAATTGGTTGCAAAATAATCAACAGAGTATGTATTAAATAGTAAAGCCATACAAATCGCACAACAACGCATAGTTCGTCTTCAGATATGCGTTCGTGACGTACTTATCTACGTCATTTATAACGTCATAGTGACGTCATTCATTACGATGTCATTCTACACGTCACGTAGTTGATTATGACGTCATATGATAAATGGATAAAGTGGAAAGGTCCATTAATAGGTGATGACGATATATGGAGAGCTCATCTCTGATGTGCCGGTGTAATTTGAATCTGGACATGGGTCTCCAGATACTTAGGGATATGTTGATATCTAGGTCTGAGAGTTATCATCTTCGTATGGTGTAGCATTTGGTTAGTATCCAGATCTCGGAGATGGCATCTCCTTATATAAGTTGTGATCTAGATCCCTTCTGGTAACCTTGTCTATACAAGTCTTCTGCTTGACACACATGTCACCCCCCCCCCCCCCACACACACACACACACCCCCCCCCCCCGGTACCTTTTAGGTACATTAATAGTAACTTAGTGACTGTTATTAAGGCTGCACTATGTGGCAATTAGTATGCGTCTGCATTGCATTTTTATGAATTTCTTGACGGAGGAGCACTTGGCCGGGTTCGGCGGGTTGTTAGGCAAAGAGGATGAACTCATTGAACCTGTCAATCAAAAATGATGAGCATCGGCTTGGTGTTTACAGAGGTCTTATCAACGTAGCATTGGCATTTGTAGATCCTACAGGACCCGTAGAGTCCTAGACCACGTCATTAGGTTTGGATATGTCAGTGATCGCGGTGCATTCATCGACCTGGCTATACCTACGCGAAAACACACCATCACTAAGTGACGCATTGTTAACTCATATGGCCCAACTACCGAAAAGGCCAAATATAATCTAGCAATATTAAATTCCTTCTATGCAGAACTGAGCTCCGCCATTACAATCCCAGCTAAGTGGCAACTGTTCATGTGTGGAGATTTCAATTCCAAGCTGGGTAAACTCGGAATCGCGGACAAAGGTTCATGACTTGGTTTATGCATGGGATCCTATGGAGAGGGCACACGCAAGAGCAATTGGGATGCACTGGTGACATTCCCTAGTTCCAATGGCATATTTGCGACACATACTACTTTCAAACACCCATAGTGTCACCGGACACATTGCTGATCGCAAAGCCCCCAAAAGGTTCTAAGCCTACAACAGCTGTCTTCAACCAAATAAACGTCATATTATGCAAGACAGAAACAAAATCCGTAGTTCTGAATGCTCGTTCCCATGGAGACACAGACCTGAATTCTGACCATAAGCCAGTTATTACACGCCTTCAGATAAACGATCTCTACCTAATATATAAACGCCATACCAAGTAAGAGGGTAGAGTCACCTACAACGTACCCAATCTTATCAGCGACACTGGCATTCAAATGACATACAAAAAGGCCCTCGGGGAGCAGATACCTAACATCGACGGCGGCTCTGATCCAATCGAAGCCCTAACCAAAATACTGAAATCTATGGACTGATCAGCTACCAGCACCATAGCTGTTCTTAAAAACAACCAAACTAGGTATACTGTCGACCCTCTAGTAGTACAACTGTCAGCAGAGCAGAATGCGTTACGGCTGCGCATCTATCAAAGTGGCCATGATGAAGACCGCACCAAACCATCCTGGAGCACAACAACATTCTGCATCACATTAGTAAACGCTTAAAATATCTTGCTATTCAACAAGCAGACTCAATAGCAGATGAAATCACTGCCACGGATGACTGTCACAAAATGTTTTGGTTAGTCCGAGCCCCGAGAGTTACTGACTACACAGCACCACTCACTGTGCACAACTGTGTAGGGCACTTTATCGGGACTGACCAGGGAAAAGCCGAGGCCATTCGAGAATGGTTCAAGGAACGGTTCACTGACCACGATGATGAGCACTTGCACCCGTTCTTTGGAGACCCCAGGTCATTACTAACACCAATTAAAACAAGAGAGGTTGAGAAGGTACTTAAAGCCCTGAAAAATGGACGTGCATCTGGACATGATGGCATGAGCAATGAGCTATTCAAATATGCAAGTGACATTATCTCAAAACAGATCACGCACCTAATCAGTTCAACTTTTATGCACCACCTTCCCATCGCCGCTGTCGGCCATGGCACCCTTATCGCACTACCCAAGCCCAGGAAGCCACCTGCTCCCCCCAACCCCCCCCCTTCCCCCCCCCTCCCCCTACAAAGCCAATTTGCGGCCCATTGTGCAGCTCAACAGCATACGGAAAATCCCATCCAATTTTACTCTATGCTGCATCGGAGAGAAGATCGATGACTTCACCGGATCATGTCAAAGTGGCATCAAGTGTGGACGCAGATGCACAGACATTGTATGGGCTCAACGCATGCTTGTGTCGGTAGTCGTGTCCAAACACTGGGATTTCCACAAAATGGGCATTGATACGTCACGAGCCTTCGACATAATTAAATGCTCAATGATCCTAGATATACTACGCCAAGCCAGTTGCAATGAAGATGAGCTAGACTAGTATGACTACTGCTTGCCGACACCAACCTGAGAGTACGAGTCAAGTCAGTGAAGTATGTAGAGTTTGAGACATCAATCGGCTCCCCAAAGGGAGATGGTCTATCTCCGATGCTTTTCACCTGTTACCATGCTGCCGCATTGAAATCCATGCGTGAAAGTTCCGCAAGACCACCCCTCCACCCCCACCCCCAGTGGAAATACTGGCTAGAGATGGAATATACCGACGATGTGGACTTCATAGACGAGGAAAAGAAACACATTGACGAACTTCTCCCAATAACTGCAAGCAAACTAAAAATTTAGAATCTCTTTATGGATGAATCCAAACCAGAGTTCACCCACATATATCTATCTACAAAGCATGAAACTAAAGAAAATGACGATCCACTTCGTGGCGGCGAGCCATGGAGGAAAAGTAAAATCCTGGGCCCATTGCTTTGCTGTACTGCTGACATTTCTTCACACTGCATCATGGGGAACATAGCTCTCCAGTCCTTCTGGAAGCTATGGATGCGTAGATCAAGGATGCCCTTGATAAAAAGGCTACGTTTATACATTGTAACCTGCGTATCCTTGATGCTGTATGACTGTAACAGCTGGCCAACTCCCAAGGCAGCTCTAGACAAACTCGATGCCAGCCACCGCACCTACGCACCATCACTGAACACCGATGGCCAGGCAGCATACTTTCCAACGATGCACTATACAAGATGGATAATACGTCGCCGCTGTCTGTAAAGGTCGCCCAGTAAAGATGGTCCATGTTTGGCCATGCACTAAGGATCCCAGAAGAAACACCAGCACAGAGAGTCTTGGAATTCGCCCTACTCGGAGCCACCAAATACAAAGCCAGGAGAGGGCATCATTGCATTAATCTGCTAGGCGTGCTACGAGGTGGCCTCAAGAAAGCAGGACTCGGTACACTCAAGTCAAGAATGGACCTGAGGATGCTAAGGATGTCGGCTGATTTCGGCTGAAGACACGACACACTGGGAAAAAGCGAAGAAGGACTGATTGCAGCTGTAGGAATCATACATACTGGACCTGTGATTAATTCTACATTGTTAGTATAGGTGAACAAATGTATATCTACGAATGTCGAGCATAACTTGAGTGACACAATGCTTCCTATATTGAATAATGGTCCCCACCTACCACTAGGAATGGACTTGACGAGGCTCAACAGATTATCAGGGGCGGCGAACTCACATGTTTCCAGGACAATTTCCTTGGCGTATTGCAAAATAGAGGGACCCATTTCTCGCTATGGCCACACACGTCTAGCTATGTCCCACCCATTTATATTTCTTCTCCTCCCATGCCGTGCGCGTGTTGTGATCGATTTCTATACTTTGAACCATGAATTCACAGAATCCCAATTTTAAGGTAATTATAAAAGTTAGCTGTTGAATATTCTGAAACTAAATTGACTGAACGCTGACACGTGACCTAATTGATTATGAAATCATATACTTGAGACACAGATCGGATCTATCTATTCTTAGAATTATCTTATCTTTGACCAAAGCATTGAGTAAATCACTGCCGAGAAGGACCACCGACCACTAAGTCCGTTCTCGTACTAAGATAGGGTCTGGATTCTCCTGATACAACGTATGGCACGAGTGAGTTTTGGGCCATTCCTAAACTGTAATAATTAGAGAACACTTGCAAGAAATGTGATTGATTTGTTGAATTGGGAAGTATGGCTAGTGAGATTGAGAGTGGTGCCTCGGAGTTCAGACTCGGAACAAAGAGATGGCGATTCTGGTTTCATGACATTGACCAGTAACAGAGGGGTAGATTTCTAGCTAAGCTTCGCCCACGCTTTGCCCGTGTTGGGGATCTATCAAACCCTGAATTCCCAGAGTCCCAAACTCAAGGTAACTATACACGTAAACGGTTGAATATTTTGAAAGTAATTTGAATACGTGCTGCTGCTGCTGCTGCTGCTGCTGCTGCTGCTGCTGCTGCATATGGACGCAACAGTGCCCAGTCAAATTAGTCTCAAAATTGTCAACAGAATGTTTATTAAATAGTAAATACATCAAAGACATACAATTCGTACACTTCACGGACTATTCCAGCTTCATGACGGAGTATTTCTGTGAATTATGATTTTGACGTCAGCATACATGTGACGTAATTAATTATGACTTGATCCACGGATCGGATTCATATATTGCTATCCCAGTTAGATTGACCATAATGCAAATGTCTACTGAATCTCCAGACTGGCTGAAGCACGGAAATGGTGAAGAACACCCACTTATAATAGTTTCAAAAAATATTCAGCAACTTACCTGTAGCTTGTAGCTACTTTAAAAGTGACAATATGGGAATTCAGGGCTCAAAGTATATAACTCGATCCCAACAAGCGCAAGCCATGCGCGGAGCTTAACCAGAAATGGGCGAGCCATAGCTAGAAATGGATACCTCCAATATGTCAGGAATTTCTATAAGTATAAAATAGGGTTCCGGATGCACACGAGTGTTTCAGCAATAATCTTTAACTAACTTCTGCAGACTAAACACGTAGCTCTAATTAGCTTGACTAATTGGAAAGTGTAAGTAGCAAAACAAATGACATCGTTTTAAACGGAAGATTGGTGTTTATCATTGAAACTAGACGCCGAGAGCTGCTACAATTCTAGATAGTGTTTTTATTATTAAGTTAATGGGAACTACACGTCCGCAATGCATGTCGGGAAATTCGTATTAAGGATTAACTACGATGTAGTATATGCGCTAAGTCTTAGCGGTGCCCCTGAGATAATGATCCCCATACATGGACCACGCTCGATGAATCAAATCTGAAGTAAATGGCGTCATAATCAATTACGTAACATGTAGCCGGACGTCGCAATTAAATAAGTAATGAATGACGTGGCTAAGTCAAATTAGTTTCAAAATATTCAACAGCTTACCCGAGTGTATAGTCCTCTGGAAATTGAGATTCCGCGCGTTCATGGTTCGATCGATCGGAACGCGGCAGAACGTGGATGGAGTTTAGCTAGAGACGGGTGGGGTGTAGCTAGAATTGGATTCATCCCCTGATAATGACGACAATCAATATGATTGAGAGGTTTTGGGTGACAGTAATAGTCTGGCTATCAGAGTCCAATACAATAACGGGCCTCAACCATTTATAGGCATTCATGAATTGAAGATGGAGAGGCTGGCACCGATGTTGAGTCCATATTAGTTTCCGCTTTTCCGTTGTACATTTAAACTGATCGGTGTCTCCATCGATAACAGTGTCTAATCACGCATTCAACAGCACATTCTACGCACAGCTCTGCATGCATGACATCGTTATATTTGGATTGGTTCTGTCTCTTTAGTTGAGGAAATTAAATTCTTTACAATCAGAAATACACAGTTTGCAAATAATCCTACTGAAAATTGATTTCAACATATTTAAATTGGTCTCTATCATTGATGTCATGGACTCGAGTTTCGCTATGTGTTGCGGTCAATACAAAAAGGGTTTGTTAAACAACACACTGTTTAATCAAGCATGTAGTCTTTGGATGGCAGAACAGTGCCCCTCTGCTCGACTTATTAAACAAGCACATTGTATAAGAAATCTTATAAAGTTTATTGAGTAGTGCAAGGACATTGTTTTTTTATCATATGTGTTTTACACGTTCCTTTTAAAATGCATGCTTTCCAGTCATTGCTATAGGGATCACACGAATATTATCGGCATCAACCACGGGAATGACATCATTAATCAATTAGCAAGAATTATTATGTTAGTAAGGATAGCCGTGCCATACGATGGATACTATTCAATAGGTATAATATTCGGCCAGCTGGGAGTTTGTCTGAATGATGAGACATGATCTTATGGTACTTATCCTGGCATGTTTGATTCGTTTATCCGTATTAAATTCTGTTTAGTATGATGTGCTCTACCTTCCTCGCCATGGTCACTGAATAGCGGACAGATGCGAGTCGGTGTGGGTGTTAGACATGTAATGTTGAACGTTGCAGTCGAATGTATGGCGGTTCGCTATTCCATGAAATCTCCTCCCGAAATCAATCATGAAACTTCGATTTTAAGACAGGTTATACGAAACGGTTTCCTATTATACAGCAGAGACTAACATCCTTTAATTGTATCTTCATGCTAAAGCGTCTGGTAAACGGATTAAGCGCGTGTCTTGTGGGTCTCTTGGGCGCATCTTTCTTGTCAAAAGGTGATCTCATCTTACGCGGTAGCGGGAAGACGTTAGCGCAGGCGGCCATTATCATCACACGGAGGTTAGAGATTTGACGCTAACTCAGAACACAGCTGTTTCCTGAAGATAACGATGCTAACAGGAGACGACTCGATGGCGCTTCGATTCAGGGATAATACTTCTTCTAATCCAGAAGAAAGATGACAATGTCCACTAAAGCATCCTGAAGAGAGGCGCATTCAATTCGCAAATGACGTTGCTGATATATGCTATAGTCCTGCAAAATAATATATTCTTGATAGCAAAGTTGTCGATCGGACTAAAATGACCTGAGAAATGTAACTTGATAAATCGGCAGCCAGAAGGTCGGGAGAATTGAATAGCATCCATTGTAATGCAGCTGTCGATGCGGTATATTGAACTTGGTCGATTAACTGTCTGCCTGCTGAATTTCTTCAGACGACATCTTACATGGGATTTAACTCTGGATATCCCGAATATTTTGAAAACAATTTGACTGAAAGTTGTTGGTGGCCAAGCCACCAACAGTTTTCAGTCAAATTGTTTTCAAAATATCCAGCAGATCCAGAGTTATTGGCCGTTGAATTTATTGACTGGTGGCTTGCAGCGGTTAGACACAAGAGAATGGCAGTAAGCCTATATTAAATAGATATTTATTAAAAATCCATTCAGCAAATTATTCCATATGTCAACAAATGTATGGGTCTGGGCTGTTACTCATGTATTTGTCTTCAATATCAAAATACGCAATGTGTTACTTGTTAGATGACGTCAGAATCAAATTGCGTAAGTTTAACAAGAAAGAGGCACAGATCTGACAGTAACCGCCCGAGGTGTATATATTTGATTAATATGCAATTTAATTAACATTATGTTAGCCATTGTGTAGCTAATAATATGCATCACCAGTTTTCAATCGAGTTACTTTGAAACTAGACAGCTTCCTTTCATAGTTAGCGTAGTATTAGGATTCTGAGAATTTATGGTCCAAAGTATTTACGATTTATTCAAAGTGGGCGGAGCTTAGCTATAATGGGCGTAGCTTGAAATAGATCCATTTATTGGCATTCTGTTCTGTATTTTGTAACCCTCTACTTGGTTGGAGCCGCCACACTGCCGTGTGGTAAGCCAGTTTGATATTTGACGTAACGCGTAGCTGCATTCCCGCAGACCGCGTGTTGTAACGTGGTGAATTGCGCGCGCAGACATTGTCTTTGCCGGAGAAGCTGCTGCTTTAATAGTTATTACCACGCGTTATAGTTTCATCAAGTCTGCGTTTCTTTCTGATTTAAAGGTGCGTATTCATACTAAAATGCTTGAAAATTAAATTGTAAAAATTGTATACTGTTAGAGGTTTAAATTTTGTACCTCGATATAATGAAACGAAATAAATATTATCATATGATTATTTCATTTCATATAAATTAATGTAATTCTTTTAGTTGTGAGGTTGAAATAGGGACTCACGTGTCTCTAATTCAATTTCACAATTTAAAAAATTATATTAATTTATATTTAATGAGACCATCATACGCGAAGATTTATTTCGTTTCATTGCATCTAGGCACACAAAGTAAGCCTCTAAAAGCATAACATTTGAACGATTTTATTTCCAATAATTTTAGTGTGAATATGCACCTTTAAATTAATGTGTCATCGGATGGTTGATTTTCGAGGATGTAAGCACATGTTCGTCAATAACATATAAGAGCAAGACTTTTGTCCAAAAATACTGCTTATTTAGTAACAGACAAACATTTATCGAAAAAAATGCATGCATGGAAATAAAAAGTAAACCCTAAAATAACATTACTGCTTGTAAATATCCATTATATGAACTATAGAGGGATTCTGAGTGCTATCATCATATGTCATGCGTAGGTAATGTTATATCTACTATATTTCAACGCTTGAGATTTTGACACTGGGAATTCAGATTTCAAAGTTCCAAATCGAATCCAACGCTCGTAAAACATGGGCGGGAGCATATAGCTATAAATGGGCATACATAGAAATGGGTTCTTCTATTTCTTCAAATAGTTAAAGGTGAATATTCATAGCAAAATGACTGAAAATTAAATTGTTTAAAATGTATACTATTAGACGCTTAAGCCGTGGGCCTGATGTAATGAAACGAAATAAATCTTAACATATGACGATTTCGTTACATATAGATTAATATAATTTTTTAACTTATGAATTTGAATTAGGGGCTCGTGCCTCTATTTCAATTTCACAACCTAAAAAAGTATATTAATTACCTATTGAGGTACCGCCATCACCACATGTTCGACAAAACTGGGGTGTTTTGAGCGGCCGCAAAAAAGCCAAAATACATTATATACATTTTGGGAAAGTGGTTCATAGCGGAATGGGAAATTCTCCACGTATTCTAAGATTATGACAGATAGAAAATTTAACATAGCGTTCTATATCCTGTTCATTACATAATTTGCATAATTATTCATAGTTGAGAGAGTATTAGATTATTAGATCAACCAGTGCTATGTCACAGCCTCAGCTTGACTCCGCCTTAACGGGTATTGATGAATTGACACACCTAAGAATGTTAAGAAAGAGGAGTTTAAAATGTTATATGATTAAACCGGCTTTTATAATTCTGTAACATTAAGATGTTGAGTTTGTTCTCTATTATACTGGTGGTTATTATTGGTAGGTACAATGAACCGATAGATTGTATGAGTACAACGGACCCAAATAATTGCAGCTGGCCGGTGTTCTGATTCCGGAAAAGACTTGTAGTCTCTACCATTTTCCCCTTGTGTGATTGAAGAACCGGTTCCTGATGGAGACTTGCATGTCCTGATCAGTCTATAGGCGCCACGCTTTGTGACAAGTTTTAGGCATGAGTCCGACATACCAGTAATTGGATGGTGCTTTAAAATACTGGCACACCTACCACCGAGGTCTGGTTAGTATTTAAACTGGTGGAGTTGGCAGCTACACTATGTTGGTATTTGTTACTACAGGAGTGGTTGAGTGAGCTATTCCAGTGTAATACTTATAGTCAAGTCCGTGTTGGTTGTCTAGGGCATACACATACCATGGGCATATGTACCTCAAGTATGCGTTAATCATAGGCATGATACGCTCACTAGGGAGATTGCTGCTAAGTGGGCAGCCATTACAGATTAAGACTATGTTTGTGTGTGAATGATCCTATGTCCCGAGTAAGAAATCTGCAAGATCGCAGATCCCGTGCACAAAGGTGCATATGCTTTTTCTCACCTCCACCTGTACACACACTCTTACACTGAGCATGACCCCCATCAGCCGGGATTTCAAGGAAGCAATGACTTGAGCTCTATATGTCTCCTGAACGAACGTGGAAGTGGTTTCAAGAAACTGGGCAGTGAGATATATTCGAAAACTACTATGGTCCAAATATTATACAACGGCGTAACCATCCTTTTAGGTAAGTCTCACCATTCAATGATGCTATTGCAGTTAAACTATATATGCGGTATTTTCTTGAAGGAGGGCATGTGCGGTGGGGAATTGAACAATGCACGATCCCGTCAAGATTCGTTTCAATGGCTCGTACCAATTTCTGGGTGTTTAAAGTCTAAATTTCGGCAGGCCACAGAGCAATTTAGACCATTTCCGACCACGCGTGATTATCACTTGCAACTTTCTGATTGAAGTAGTGACTCCTTTACCAAACTCTCGTGTGCTTGCTTTAGAAGGGCCCGGTCAACCAGGGGCAATACATAACAGTGAACAAGCGGCTAGGATCAGATCGATTTATACACATACATCTTTACATCTTTAAACCACAAGCGTAGAAGCTAATTATGATGTAGGCATCGTCAGAGGAGGAGGCCAAACCAAACAATGTCAATGATTCAATTTCCGGGCTTAATTGATTCAGATTAATGGAAAGAATATAGGTTCAAGGAGGGTAACTCATGAAACTTAACAGTAGGATTCTTCAGGTATAGAGGTTCAAGAGCCAGCTTATCTTGTAAGAACCCATCCATTGACCTAGGTCCTTAGTTTACACTGATTTACGAGAATCCTCGTCCTGTGACTATATATTAGAAATAGTTTTCTCCGAGAATATATATATATATATATATATATATATATATATATATATATATATATATATATATATATATATATATATATATATAGGCACTCAGACACGCACATGCTATATATATATATAATTTCTAATATTCTCCAATTTTCAAAATTTGTGGCCTGACAGAGAGAGAGAGAGAGAGAGAGAGAGAGAGAGAGAGAGAGAGAGAGAGAGGGAGAGGGAGGGAGGGAGGGAGGGAGGGAGGGAGGAAGGGGGAGGGGAGGAATGGAGGGGGAGGGAGGGAGGGAGAGAGAGAGAGGGGGAGATGGGAGAGAGAGAGAGAGAGAGAGAGGAGGGGCGGGGGTAGAGAGAGGCGTAGGAGGGAAGAGGAAATTGACATTGGCAGATGTAACACAACATTATGACATAGGTCTCTATTTTCCAATGTTTAGCAAATATTTAGCTTGATGATTGTCTATCCACTAGTTAAATCATCACACGTTGGTGGCTAGGCAGAAAAATGTATATATGGTAATTAAGCAAGCCTCCTGCTATATGCATTTTGCTCAGCCAGATCGCACACAGACATGTCCTAATCTGTCGGTTGTAATGAAACCAAGTCGCTGAATTTCCATATTGTTTTAATTAATCAATATTGTGGCAATCAGCAGTGGCTTTTATATCATTTGAAACAACGCACACACTAGAGTACAATCACACAACCATAGGATCACACGGCCTATCGTTCAGTCATTCTGCAAAATCCTATGCTGTAGAAACACTATCAGGCGTAACATATGATCATATTACATGTCGTGCGTCATTTGCAGAGGATAATTTCGGGAGCATCTTGATGTATGCATAGAGTTTGAATAGCTGTAGGGCGCTCATGACCATCTCAAAGGCGGGATTTCAGCGTTCAGTATTTTCTCGCCCGATGTATAGTTTCCAAAATAATTTGTTCTTATTACTAATTCTATTACGTAGTCCTATAAAGTCTCAGATTAATACAGTCAATACAACTTTATTTCTGAAAAAATATATAAATTGGTGTCTGTTAAATTTCTCTTCCAATTACCAAAAAAGATCTGAGGCCCTTTTGGGGTTACATATGCTACTGATCGTGTGCGTCAGGCATTCAGTGATGCCCGGTCATGCGCACTTGCGCTTTACTGAACATGCGTCATCGGCTGTCGATTTTCAACTAACATGCGGCTTATTTGAGTATGGCGTCAGATGTTTGAGTGACATATCGGATACCTCCATAGGCTACCAATCTACTACGCCTTAGAATAATTTTCATAGCAGCATATGTACATGTGTACGTGTATCATTGAATTTTCCGACAATACAGTACTATTATCAAGAGACGCATAGCTATTCCTTGTCAAGCGTCACGGGTTCTGGGGTTTCCCAATTCCAAAACGAGAACGCCTATTGTGGATATGATCTCAACATTTATTTGGTCGGAGATTGTACGAAGTTAAAGAAGATTGACTCAACCTATACGTATGTTAGGTGACCGAAGCAAGCGCTGATAGATCCAATAGCGTAGCCATCTTGCATAAAATTACTATTAATTAAACACGATGTGTATGCGATTCTTGCGAAATAAAGAAAGATTTAAAATGGTTATGAACGTATTTGTGCAACATATAGTGTACTCCTAATCATGGCTTCTCGACCAATCACACCTCATAGTCCCTGCAACGTCACACACTCAATCCGCCAACAAAGACACCAACAATTTAGGTACACACAAACAGTTATAAAGAGAATTCATACATAAACCGACTAGTAGTATACAGTGTTAATTTGGACAGACCTGAGATGTACATTTATATAATTAACAATATGTAACCCGGTGACACAAGCAATGACATTTTCGCGAATCTATATGTAATGATAATGGGAACATAGATGTGTGAGCGCATGACGCGAGTTATCTTAGCCCAACGGCGTCAAGTACGCTGTTTCTTGGACAATTCCCGGTATTTAGCAAAAATAAGAAGGAAGCCCTATAAGGGTACAAGGCATGTTTGCCTGTCATCACACATCGCTCCATACTGCCAAGTGATCTTGACAAATTCAATAGTAGAATGTGGTGCTTTACACTAATGGCAGCTCATATTACAATAACCATAGAATTATTGAACTACGCCACGACAGCGGAAGAATCCAGTTTTTGCTATTCCCCGCTGATTTCTGGTTAAGCTTCACCCACGCTTTTCTCGTGTTGGGATCGACAGATCCGTACACTCCCTGAATCTCAATTTCCAGAAAACTATACAGGTATGCTGTTGAATAATTTTACTGGATGCTCCTGCTGCCTATGGCGGCAACACGGTATGGTCAAATTAGTTTCAAAATATTCAGAAGCATATTTATTAAATAGTAAAGACATACAATTCGTACACCTTGATGGACTATTAAGGGTTTATGACGAACTTAATTACGTGATTGATGACATAATTGATTGTAACGTCAGCCTACATGTGACGCTGTTTATTATCACGTTATATGATTGATCTATAAACTTGATTCATCAATTGTCCACAGCTCATCACACATCCAAGCAGCGAATACAGCAAATGAAGCCGAGATAATGTGTTTGGCAAATAATCAACAAACATTAACTGTGACAACGATATTATTAGTCCGTGAATCGTTAACATTCAATGATTTATATAAATAATTTCCTGTCTGAAGCTACGTCAAATGTGAGCGGCAAAATTCCCTCTTCTGGCCGTTTAGTACATTGTAACATGCACACCAGACACATCAGAGGCTCCATTTCTAGCTATGTCCCGCCCATTTGTAGCTAAGCTCGTGTTAGGCTCGATTTATATACTTTGAACCCTGCATTTCCAGAATACAAATTCCGAGGTAACTATACAGCTAACATCGTCCAGTTAAAGTAGTTTCAAAATACTGAACATAATGTTTATTAACTAGTAATGACATAAAATTCGTACATTTCACGGATTATTCTATGTGCATGACTGACCTGGATATACGTCATTCATTACGTATTGTGATTGGGACGCCAGACTACGTGTGGAGCAGTTGATTATGACGTCATATACTTAAGTGAGAGATCGGATCTATCCATACCAATGACAAGAGATATTTTGCGCAAAATTAAAAATTGACTAACTTGGAACCGGAAAGCAAATTACTTTCAATTTTAAATTGTATTTAAATATACTATGAACAAGGAAATCTCAGAATCTCAATTTCAAGATATTATAAGTATGGAGCTAAGCTGTTGACTGTTTTGAAACTAATTTGCGTATGGCAGCAACATCACTCAATCAAATTAGTTTCAAATTATTCAATAGAATTCACCAGGGATATTCAAATCATACATATCCGTGATGGATTTTTGCATTTTGGGACTTCTCTCTTATTGAGTGTAACATCAGCTAACATGTGACGTATTTGATTACTAAGCCATATTTCGAGTGATAGATAATACCCCGCGCCAATCCCATCCCCGCCCCCCACCCCCGCAAACCCCCCACCCGTGTTGCCACGTGGCAAGCTCGCTAACAATGAGACGTGATCGGCCAAGATTAGGTGTGGACAATTATCCTACAACAATTAACCTCTTAATGTGTTACTTACTGACGGCGTGATCACACTAAATATTTTAATGACGTGGACCGACACAAGTTAATATTTTATTCATAAAAAGCAGATGGTGAAATTAAATAACGATTTCATCAAGAAATCTGTAAAAATCGTATTTGTCAATTACGAGTTGATATTTGTGAAAAGATTTGAAATGCATGTTAACTATGGTAACTAAACATTTAAACAGCAAAGTATGTGAGGCGAATGGTAACTAAAGTATCATATGGTTGAGCAGTGCAATGCAATGGACTTTTCCAGTTTTAGCCATGCCCCGCATATCCTTAACTAAGCTCCACGCACACCACGCTCGTGTTGGTATGAATCGATCCATGAACTCTCTGATTATCAATTTCCAGAAAGGTATACGGGTTAGCTGTTGAATATTTTGAAACTAATTTGAGTGTTGTTGCTGCCATAGGTTGCTGCCCATGGCAGCAGCAGCGGCCAGTCAGATTAGTTTCAAAATATTCAACAGCATGTTTGTTAAATAGCAGACATACAATTCGTACAACGTGCATGGCCGTAGGAACAGGGGGGGGGGGCGTCCATGGACCCCCCCCCCCCACATTTTACCCATTGGCCAATCATTTTTACCCATTGACCAATCATTTTTATCCATTGACCAATCAGAAATGCAATATCTGAGACATATACATGAGATAACAAAACTGATCAAGATGTCACCTAGGTGGGAAAGGCTCTTTGAGAATCTTCAGGAGCAATTCAACCCAGGTAGCCCAGGGATACGAATCCTTTGCCCAACGAGGTGGACTGTCAAAGCTGAAACATTTAAGAGTATTATTGCCAATTATGTAACACCGCAGCATTCTTGGGAGGAGGCAAAAGTCGTCGCTACTGAGACCGAAACAAAGGCAAGGATAGGTGGATGGAACATTAAATGTCAGCATTCCAATTCTGATTTGGCATTAATCTTGGTGTTCTGACTTTCGGTCACTGTGACAATCTTTCTAGATCGCTTCAGAAGCATGATCTGTCTGCAGCAGGAGGCCAGGAATTGGCTGGGATGACAATCAAAACTCTGCAAAGCATGAGAAATTATGCCTCTTCATTATTCTGGGCTGCAGTGAAGAAGAAACAAGAGGATTCTGACATCGAGGAGCCAACACTTCCAGAAAGAAAAAGACGACCAGCTCGCTATGGCAGTGGATCAGCTGAGCCAAGCTTTCCTAATGATGTTGAGGCATTCTACAAGCAGATATTCTATGAAGTGCTGGACAACATAATCACAGGAATTTGATCTCGATTTGATCAACTGGGATATAGAATATATTCATATTTACACAGCCTACTTCTTGGTATGTGCTGTGCTCGAGTTGATGTACCTCATCTTCAGATGGAGTTAGATGCAAGGGAACTATATATGTTTTATGGTAACGATTTCAGAGAGCAACACTTACGTGATCAATTAAGAACAGTTGCTGCAAATGTGCCAGATGATTTAATGGGTACTTCGCGTATTGGTGATGTGATTAATTACTTGATTTCACTATCTGAAGTACACAAAGATTTTTTCTGGAGAAATTGTGAAAGTTTGTAAACTGTTGCTCGTAATGCCTGCAACCAATGCAGAGAGTGAACTGCATTACGCCGTATAAAGACATGGTTGCTCAGTAGTATAACTTTAAAACATCTGAATCACGTGATGGTTGTGTATATCCATCAGGAGAGAACTTCTACTCCTCCTAAATGCCTTGGCGGATTTCAACCAATTTTTGGTGGAAAGGCCCTATGGGGGATAGCCCATAAATAAATACCAATCGGAGTTTTGATCGGACAATTGTCTGAGTGAAAATCTTAGAAAATTGAGATGATACTTCTCTTAAACGACCTGACAGCTTTCAACCCAAATTTCCATATTTTCTGGTGCAAATGATCCGAGTGAGCAACACTAGCCCTTGGGCTTTTTGTTATGGTTGTCATCGTGAAAATATTACTGTTGGGGAAGATTACTGGCCTCACTATCCTCTCTGGATCTCTCTTCACTATACTTCTCTCTCTCTCTCTCTCTCTCTCTCTCTCTCTCTCTCTCTCTCTCTCTCTCTCTCTCTCTCTCTCTCTCTCTCAATTATATAAATACTCAATATGATGTATTATTACATCATTACAATGTATTATACTATTTAATCTGCTTATACGTTTACTTTGTTATTTTGTGTATATGTTTATGTTTGCCGCCTATAAATCTTTTCTGTAGGGAGAGGGCTTTCTAAGTTTCGAACAACTTGTGCCCAATGCCATTGTAATATATGCAATAAAATATGTTTTAAAAAAAGGAGAGAACTGGCTCTCTTGACCTACGTGGTGACTTGGCCAATGAATGTGTCTTTCGCAATGAGCGTAGGCTCTCTGTGTTTGGCAAATTCGTTTGATTCAAAATTTCACATTAGTTACCTTAATAGCTAATTTTATAACCACACTCTGTTTACAACCTTCATTGATTTTCGTATCTTTCAAATTTTGTGAACAAAATTATTTTCTGGCATGAGTTTAATTTCTTCAATCGTGATAGAACAAACATTTGTCAGTGAAATCCTTTTTCTCTCTCATAGTTAATGTTATCTGAATGTTGGAAGGCAATTAACTTCTTAAGCTTTTTCCATAACAGTCACCCAAGTAATACTGTAATTTATGCAGCAATAACCATCTGGATTAATGCAATGTTTATTTCTACATAGATTACAGGATTACTAGCGCACCTGTTAAACACATTTACCTAACCAATTTCATGCTGCATTCACATGAACCTGACTTCTAAATAAAAAGGCTGATATTTTACCATAAAACCTTACAGACAATAATATATTTTCAAGCAAAAATAGGTTAATTTTAAACTTGAGTGAAAGCACATATTTACCTCAGGAAATGCAGGAAATGGTCTCTACGAGCATCAAGATTTCAAGGACCGCCCCGCCCCCCTAGTTGGCCCCTCATTACTGAAATTGTTCCTACGGCCCTGACGTGTCGGACTATTACACATTTAAGACAGACTAAATCGCGTCATTCATGACGTAGTTGATTATGACGTGATGTGACGTCATATGATCAATAGATAAAGTGAAATGGTCCATTAGCCATATTTTAATGAGAGCCTACACATTTTAGACAGAATGAGTTGAGGCTTGCAAGATAAGTTCATGTGCGCCCCCACACCCACCAAGGCTAATATATTGAAACTCTAATAAAATGTTGTTGTAGGGTTTCCTGTAATCGTGTCAAAGCAGCGGTACTCATTCATATGAGCGTGCAATCTTTATGCCACGAGCGGGTGCACATAATGAGTTAATTCCCTTCTCCCCATAAGTGGAGGATGTAATTAAATTCGTGTCTGTCTACGTGTCTATGTATGTTTGTCCGGGAGCTTGGCACCGGTTATTATCGATCCTCGAAGGCGGATGCAGACAGTGCTATTTAGAACAACACCTTTATTTTTTAATGTATTTTGGACAAACAAATCTTCCAATCATCATCGTCATCGTCATCGTCATCATCATCATCATCATCATCAGCAGCAGCAGCAGCAGCAGCAGCGCCACCAATACCAGCACCACCACGGGGATGCGTTCAGGAGCGCGCAAAGCGTTTTCTGTTACATAACAGTGTTCAATAATGTGTTGTATACTCACTGTATACTTCAGTTTAGTAATGTAGATGACACATTACTGAACACTGTCCCACGAAGAACGCGAACGTTTGCCGAAGATTCACCTTCCCCAACTCGCTCCCGGTGCATAGCGCGTGGTAGGATGATCAGGAATGTGCGTGGCATGGACTGCTGCATCAATCATAACAAGTTAGTCTGTATTAGCAAGAGGGAAGTTGAGCTGGAAGAACATTTGACACACAAGCTATCGGTTCGGCCATTCCAAACCCTGCTATCTCAAATGAGTCTCTTTTACGGACTGTGGGGCACGGTTTGGTTTGTTTCAGTGCTAGCAGCTTTAGCGCAATTTGGAAGCAGTTTCTACCCGTCAACAGTGTTCCTAATCTACGGCGGCCATCTTTTATTGTCGTGTTATCTGGCAGCGCCTGACAACACACGGGGACCTAATTAATAAGCGCTGTCGTACCTAGAAGGATTCTGAGGGTTCATCGCGAACAACTTGTTAACAATAGCGACGTCCAGGAGAACAGGTGTCGACAGAGGTATTGATGATGTTAAGCTGAGGAAATGGCTATCGCTTGGGCATGTCCTGTAAATGGTCAGGAAACACATTCCATATATAGCTCTGTGTTGTGACCATATGGAAAGCGGTGATGACCAAAGGAAACGTGGAGGAGAATATTAGATGAATAGATAGGAAGGACCCGGTATAAGCTTTGTTGACTGAACTGACTGGAAGCATTTCACTGCGGCCATATGATCAGCCAGGAACGAGGAGGATGGGTACGTTCTGGCTAGAGATCGTACACGCGATTTTCCATCCAGTACGCACTGTGTGGAGATGCTCGTCTTGTCTTCCACGGCAATGGTGCACAATGTAGGAGGAATCCAGTTTTAACTATTCCCCGCCTATCTCTAGCTAAGCTCAACCCACTTTTTACTAGTGTTGGCAGCAATCGATTCCTGCACTTTCTGAATCTCAATTTCCAGAAAACTATGTAGGCAAGTTGGTGAAAATTTTGAAACTAATTTGACCGGGTGCTGTTGCTGCATATGGCAGCAACAGCGCCCAATCAAATTAGTTTCAAAATATACAGCATGCTTATTAAATAGTGAATCATATAATTCGTACAACTTGACTGAATATTAGGCGATTATGACGGTCATAATCACATCATGCATAACGTAATTCATTATGACGTTAGCCTACATGTGACGTAGTTGATTATGGCGTCATATGATGGACTGAGAGACTGGATTCACCAATTGAGGAAGACATTATTTGGATAGTAAATGTCTCCTTCCGGTTGTAAAAAGTCATGTTGTTGTCAGAGCATAAGATTCTAGGAAGCTTCGAAACAATGTTGGATTTATGTCTCTCCTGTCCTGGCATTTGGAAGCTGTTGGTAACCAGCTACTATGAGCTACTCGTAGCGCAATCGCATTTACAACAACAAAGATAGCATATAAATGTGCTAAATCTGTCTTAGTAGAAGACAGCGCCCGTCTCGTTCTCCTGCATCAACACATTGCAGAGAGCCACAGCGTAGAATGAGTTAGAACTTGAAGTTTCTGCTGTATGGAGAGCGACACAGCATCCCATTCAAGAGACTACAAGAAGATGCCACACTCTGAAATCTAATGCAGATTTACAACAGCCACCTGTCTCCTGCCGATAATATAGCTGCCGCCGAGGAAGCATCCATTCGTGTTATGGATAGTAGAATGCCAGATGGCAGCCTAGATGTAAAGCAGACCCATGTACACGTATGAGGGTAAAATTTCCAATCTGTAGGTATTTGCTAAAATCGACTTTGCTACATTGTCTCTACGGCTAGCAGTAACATAATACGTGTGTTATCCACCAATTTTAATAGTAGCGGCGTAAACTTACGTTAAACTGACTGTAGTTTGAGGCTGGATGATAGAGATACCTCACGGATAGCGGACATTTCCCACGATCACGAGGTATCCCACAACCATATATAATATTTTCGAAAGTTAGAATTAAATGTATGACATTTCTGTCATGATTTACCTTTCACCCAATTAGAAAAAAGCTAGCTGGTATGGTATTCCTCGGTGTATACCCGCAGCCATAGAGGTGCCATTTATATTTTGTCAACGTGATATAGAAGCAACCCTACAAGTTATCTGTTGAATATTTTGAAACAAATTTGACTGGAAGTTGTGGCTGCCATAGGCAGCCACAATTTCCAGACAAATTAATTTCAAAATATCCAACAAGGTCATTAGTACAAAATACAAAATCCAATGCCTTGGCACTTACATAACATATCGCACTAACGCTTGATGAGACAAAATGGTGGCGTCCACTGTTCAACATTTACGCGGTATTACAAAGCAGAGAATTGTGGCAGAGATAATGGAGTGTGACAGGACATGAATGATATGGAATCTATAAACCATATTCTATAGGTGCAATACAACATTTGAGATGAGATTAGCATCCCTTTAAGCAGCACACAAAGAAGATTATGCTACAAGAGGAACAAGCACAATCAAAGATTGCAGACCCTCGCCCTGATCTGTATCAAATTGATCACGGGCAAAATCTGTATCAAAGCGACCACGGGCAAAATCTGGAAGTCCTCTGTCACGACAGTATCATTTGTTCTGATAATATTTGAGCGAAATCGGATCAGTAATCTTTCTCGATAGAGCTTCTGACACACAAGGTCAACAACAGAGAGAAAACAGTCAAAACACACAAACAAACAGACAAATCCGAATACAACCTCCCATTACAGGGCGAGTGGAATTAACACCATCAGTCATATGCCCAAAATTGAACAAGAACGCCGGTCTTACCAGGGTTACTGGAAAACACACGAACATAATTTGGGAAACACTTAATTTATCGCAATGGCGATCACATGAACATATTCTGTACGTTTCAGTTTGCTGTTCTTAATGTCTGTGTCAAACCAGAATTAATTATCTTTCACTATGTGTTTTGTATTGCGGGACATGAACTGTGTGTACGTGCAGAGTGACTGCTGTATTATTGATCAGACTGATGGACGGAAGTGACAGTAGTTCCTGATAAATGAATCAAAACGTGCATAGTGGCAGGGGATCAATCTCATTATTGGCTGGAGTAAAATTGTATACGTGAATTCTAAGGCTCTATATCAATTGACCTTTCCAGTTTATCCATCCATCATATGACGTGATAATCAACAACGTGGCGTGCAGGATGACATCAGAGTCAATTAAGGCATGAATGCCTCGATTTAGTCCATCTTAAACGCGGCACGTTGTACGAATTGTATGTCTTTACTATTTAATAAACATTCTGTCGAATATCTTAAAACTAATTTGACTGGGCGCCTTTGCTGCCAGAGACAGAAACAACACCCAATCAAATTAGTTTCTAAATATTCAACAGCTAACCTGTATAGTTTTCTAGAAATTGATAGTCAGGGAGTTCGGGATCGATCGATCCCAACACCAGCGAGGTGTGGGTGGAGCATAGCTAAAAGTGGAAAGATCCAGTATATGCTAATCTTATGAGTGTAGTCTAAATCAGGTAAACAACAAGTAAGTGAACCCCCGAAAGTGTCTGTATAGCACTATAGAAAAGAGGAAGACAATGCCACTGGTAATTAGCAACACCAAAGGAAATTGGCCATCAGCTGTCATCAGCATTAGCTTTGTCGGAGGCGGAGGCTAATCCGAGTCTGCGCACTGCGTGTCTTCTGTCGAGAATAAGCGAGTAGAAATTATTAACTCGAAACAAGACAGTTTTAATAGCAGGAGTGAGTGGGAAGATATTTTGATAGCCAAGGTGAGACTATCCATTTATTAACACCGAAGAAATTTTTTTTTTGCAATCACCAACACATATCACAAAACCTTTAGCACCACTGCTGAAACCATACTTGTACTACAATCTAGTTTCATAATGGACCTTTCCATTTTAGCTATGCCCCGCCCATCACTAGCTAAGCTCCACCCACACCTCGCCGTGTTGGGATTGATCGATCCCCAAATGCCCTAGCTATCAATTTCCTGAAAACTATACTTGGAAGCTGTTGAATATTTTATAACTAATTTGACTGGGTGCTGTTGCTGCCTATGACAGCAACAGCACCCAGTCAAATTAGTTTCAAAATATTCAACCGAATATTTATTAAATAGTACGAGCAAACAATTTGTACAACAACGCATAGACCGTCTTCAAATATGCGTTCGTGACGTACTTATCGACGTCATTCATGACGTGATTCATTATGATGTCATTCTACACATCACGCAGTTCATTATGACGTCACATGATGGGTAGGTACTCTGGAAAGGTGAATTAAATGACATTATTAATATATATTAATCACTAAATAAAACATATTCTAGCGACACAAGTGTGTAGAATTAACATACCGTTGAAATAAATATTTGAACAGTCACAGAATGATGTTGAAGCAAATCAACTGCCATAATTAGGAAAGAACTCTGTTTTGACGGCTAATCATTGCAATACGTGTCTGTCACGATATACACTCATGCACATCATCAGCCATCGACATAAAGCCCGGATAACATTACTAAGTTGGGCCAACATTGGTTATTGGCTAGCACGGTCGCCGTTGGTGGTGAAGGGTTGAACCAATGTTGGCAAAACAGTGGCAAAATTACAGTTGGGTTAGAGTTATTGGTTCAACTTTGGCCCAAATACCCAATGTATATTATAACGGTTATATGCATGTGTTGGACCAATGTTGGCATAACATTAGCAAAATTAAGTTGGGTTAGATCCAACAACTTATATACAATGCATATAATTAATGTTATATACATGCGTTGGTCCAACGTTGGCATAGCAGTGGCAAAATTACATTGCGTTACAGTGGATCGGCCAACTTTGGCCTAACAGCGTATATCCAATGTATATTATAAATATTATATACATGGGCTGGGGCAATGTATTTGGCTACTGTTTGTTATCTAAAATAAGTAAGCCAATGTATTTGATAACTAGGTGGAAAATCTGGGGTTTATTACAAATAAATATTCACTTATAGAGTGTGCGTGCGTGCGTGTGTGCGTGCGTGCGTGCGTGCGTGCGTGCGTGCGTGCGTGCGTGCGTGCGTGCGTGCGTGCGTGCGTGCGTGCGTGCGTGCGTGGGTGGGTGGGTGGGTGGATGGGTGTGTGCGGGGGTGGGGGTGGGGGGGGAGTTAACTCAGCAACTCGATATCACATTGTTTAACAGCTGAAATTAAGTTTGGGTTAGGAATAAATCGATGGGGCTTACTGTTTTGTAAGTAGTTATATACCTAAAAGCAACGATGTGGTATAAATGTATCCTTCCTTTAAATACCTCTATGATGTAATATACTTTTAATATGCCTTGTGAACCGCTGTTAAGAAATTGATACTCTCCTATGAATAAAGCCAATCCGTTAAGTTGAAGGACTAGGGTTAGAGTTAGGGTTCGGGTTAGGGTTGGTCGGGTTAGGGTTAGGGTTGGTCGTGGTGCTAGCGTGGCCCTCTGGTAATCACGCTGACAGGGTTCAAATTCCGGTCGACTGATAGACGATCAGATGGCTGACGATCAATCGATGGAAACATAGGCAATCGCCTTCACTCCCTGATGCTGCGTCATTCACATGACACGTCCTTCGGAGGGGACTTAAAGCCGTCATCCAAGTACCCCTTTGGGGAAGCACCTCAAGATAGAGTCATGGCTCAAATACATCTCGGCGTAAGCGGCCAATAAAACCAACAACACACACGCGTGCGTGCACACACGCACACATGCACTCACCCACCCACCCACCCACCAACCCACCCACCCAGACACACACACACACGCACGTGCGCACGCGCGCGCACACACACACACGCACGCACGCACGCACTCACTCACTCACTCACACTCACTCACTCACTCACTCACTCACTCACGCACGCACGCACGCACGCACGCACGCACGTACACTTGAAGGGGCTTATTGGGTTTGGTGGTAGCGAGATAGTCTGGCAATCAGCCTGGTCGGTTTTAAATCACGCTCGACTGGCAGGCGGTGGAAACATAGGCAATCTCCTCTTGATGCCTACACGTCATTCGCATAACACGTCCTTGCCTAACCCTAACGATAAGACGTAAAGCCGTCGTCCGGTATTACAGAATAAACCAAAACATGTATGTTCAACAGCTACCAAAGAGTTCGCTATTGGCCAAATAGCTATAGTTATTCTTCGTGAGATTATTCAGTGTAGAGAGCAACCTTTTGTGTTTAATGGCACTCTTGACAATGGTGAGCGAGAGGATAATGTCCCAAACGTTTTTTATTCAGTTTTAAAGTGGATACTTAATGGTCCCCAAACAGAGCTTAAAACGCAATATCGCTCAGAACTTATGCACCAAACCTGACTCAATACTTCACAGACTGTTATTTGTGAAATGAAATCAGGTAAGCAGGTGTTTTATCGTCCACACATTCAGGAAACTGGTTTTAGACATTCTACAAAGAATGAGAATGAACATGTTTTAGCGGTGAGTCCCAACTCTCAATGTACACACATTTTCCCGAGTAGTGATTACATTCCCCATGGTATAAAGAAAGGCTTACCAATATTATTGGCAGCAGAGAACATTGCCTTTATGGAGGATACACTGATGGAAAGATTACATTGCAAGGAACAGTAATAGTGGTTTTGCAACAAAAGGAGAAAGACAAAAATGAGGAAACTTCATCCGTAAGTCAGCCACTTTTGATGCCAGCTGTACCACGGCACGAGTTTTTGATGGTTGAAAGCATCCCACAATCAATTACTGATCTTGTGCATTGTACATTAAGGGAGTACAGAAGCCTAAAAGAAGCCCTTACACAAGACTTACAAGGAGCTCAGGACCAGAGAAAATATTCACATATCTCGGCATCAGCATGTGGAAGACACAGTATGGCTACACGTGCACTATATACAGAGGTCTCAAGATAACGACACAGCTACAAATCTTAATACCAACCCAGAGTCAGAAACATGTATCGGGATGCTGAAGCAATCAGTCCACCTGAAACCGAAGAATCGTCTTGTGAGGAGTATGCAGATAAGAATACAACTGTTCACCAAACTATATCACAAAACATACCACCGTGGGCAGGTGTCAGGACGGTCGTCCGATAACAACAAATTCAAGTTCAATTTGTTACACTCAGGCCTTGTATAGGCATATGGGGCAATAGTTTGTACTTTTCCGCTCATCCAAGCATCCCCAAAGGAATGGCCAACGGTATTGCCTGTGCAGAAGCAGGCACAACATACTAACAGTGAAGTTGTATGAGTTAACAAGAAGACGGCAATAACACTTGACATGAACCTGTATATATGCAAGCAATCAAAATCGGGTCTCTACACAATGAGTACAAAAGGAAATGCATCTTCCGACCAGGTGAATGCCATACGGTACTGTGTACTCTCCGAGCAATAGGATCTGCCATAGAGGACAGTGGGATAGACGACACCTGGATAGATAGAAGCAGGATTGTTTGGTTCAACAACAACCAGACAAATCTTGGAAGAAGTAAAACACATGAAGTGGTCAGTGAAAGCACATCTGTCTGACAACACTGCTGACCGTGTTCGACATGATGTTAGATACGTTTACAGACAACATGAACTTGTTACCAGAAATTGCTGCGGACATGACCTTTGTCTGTGAAGATTTCGACTACAAAGCTACTTACGCTGCTGGCGCACAATGAAATGGTGTGGAATATTGATGCCATTGCCTTGGTTGAAAATTTGTAGGAAATCTTCTGAAGTAAGGGAGACACTATGCCAAAGGTGAAATTCACTCAAATATACATAGATATATGATGCCGACATTATTACTTTTCATTTGAGCACCACGGGAAGGTCTTTGGTTTTTGCATTTAGCATCTACGAACAACTCTGCACATGCTTCTTCAGTCAAAATAGATTGAAATATGCACAGAATATCCTTGAGTATGTTGGCGAAAATGTATGAAGTACAAACCGGTGAAGAATACAGACATCAAATTTAGTAGTATCGGTGTGGATCATGCACTAGAACTGGGAAATCGCAAAATGGAAGACTCTTGGAGGGCTGACGGGAATAAAGCCGACAACACTAACACCTTTCTTCCTTATAGCTACAGAGTTAGCAAGGCTGTCTCTTGAGGCTGAGAACATGGCTATTATTACCAAGACTAAACATTCGCATCATTCCCAGACATCGGCTACTACAAATAGAAGGCAGGAAAACAACACCAAACACTTCAAATCACTTATAGAAGTAACCAACCCATTCAAGACTGAAACAGGAGAGATGATGAATTTTGTCATAAAATCTATCATGCCTGATGAAGTATCTCATGGAGTAGTTATAACTAGGGTGTTTCAGAACAGAACGCGGTGGGAGTTGCCGATCCACGATCCGCATTTACAGGAGGAAGGTGGGCTGTCAGAACAGAGACGGCTACAGGAGGTTGACTGTTGTAGACTGTTTTAATTGGTGGTAGCCACGGATCACCGATCGGCGCCTAAAGGAGGGGCGGGGGTTGGCAGTACAGAGGCGACAGCTGGCTGCGATGTATTTTACAACGTAGGGCCCACCGCAACCTACCCCCCCCCACCCAGGTAGGCCCCATCCATTGTTTAGATCATGCCAGGCAAGTACAAAACTTCCATTTCCAGCTACAACATCACAAGTTTATTCACGCCAGGAAAGTACAAAACTTCCACTACAAATCCACTATTAGTAAAGGTTTACTCATAAGATTCCGAATCATGGATACATATAATCACAATAAGTTCACAGATTACAACGTAGGGCCCACCACGAACCCTCACAGCGAGCCACCCGTTCCAGCACCATACAGGAAGCTCAAAGCAGAGACACGCCTGCACCCATACAGGAAGCCCCAAGCAGAGACACACCTGCACAAGAAACTCACATATGAGGAGGTGTATTACAATGTAGAGACACAACTGCGCAAGATGCGCTTTGACTGCCTCATTGATGAAATTACTCTAAAATAAAAACTCTAGCAACTTATTTATATATATATATATATATATATATATATATATATATATATATATATATATATATATATATATATATATATATATCATCGTTCGATAGCATCATCCATATTGATACTGTGGATCGTTAACAGATGAGCTAAATACTGTCTTAGATGATGATGATGATGATGATGATAGACGTAATGTTGGATCACAAATGCATGCCAAGCACAACGCTCACTTTTTATTATTTATTATTTTTTAAGCCAAACTCTTACTCTCAGCTATCTATCTGTTTTGTCAAGATATAGGTCATTCTGTCTGTATAGTCAGCTCTAGAGGGTTGAGCGAGCTTACCTGACATGTATGTATTTAGCTGAATAATATAGCACAGTTTGAAACACAGTGTTTTCACAGTGAACCTACGCACATGTGTGTACTTTGGTGCGTAATACATGGTAGACAAATGATAACATGCTGCCGTGGCAATTCATGAACACTCAATTACCGAGGCAGCAACAACCTTCATCCACAGCATTATCAAGTTATCGACCAATTAATGAACTATTACGGGTTAATACGACAGTTAAGAATCGTTACATTCTTATCAACATAAGCTAGCTGATAATGCATGTGAAACCATCGTGTGATGTCTGTGACGTCAATCATTGTACAAATACATTCATATCTGCACGCAGCCGCTAACACACGTAGACGCGTGACGAATTGATATGCATTTGAAACTGAATTTTGTTGAAGTCGAACATATTATAGTTAGTTATGGAGATCACAGCAGCCGTGCCAATGGTAAACTTAGACACAACCTATCTTGAGTATGCTGTAACAGAGCAATATATATATAAAGTACTAAATGGTGGACAAGCAAAGCTGAAATATGACAACACAAATTTAACGAGTTACAAAATGGTGGGCAAGCAAAACTGAAATATGTCAACACAAATTTAACGAGTTACAAAATGGTGGACAAGCAAAGCTGAAATATGTCAACACATATTTTAAGGAGTTACAAAGCACTCTGGACAATGGAGGGAACATAAGTATATACAATCATTTGTCTCTAATTTGGAATTTAATCAACTAAAGGAAAGGAATGGAAAATTATAAGTAAGAAGCGTTCACTTGGCAGAATGCTAAAGTGCCTACCATCTGCACCATGGCAGACTTTAGCATGTTCACAGGTCACAAAAGAGAATCTGGTGTTTTAGTGGGAACCGCGAGAGCAGACAACCCTGCCCTACCCTTTCTACACCATAAAAGTGGCAGGTAGACTCAATTTCCTCACGTGGGTGAAATCGATCGTAGATATTTTCCCGCAGATTGTCGTTGAAGGCATTGTACCAGGGCTCGTCTCGGAAGTGGACCCGCTTGGCATCTAATATCATGGCTGTCTGTGAGGTAACAACCACATGTATGAGCAGTAATATAATCAGCATCCTATATATGGAGGGTTAAACCGAACAAGGTGAACCCCTCGAGAAATATGTGTCGTATCGAGCCATGTGCCGTCCTCGATGCCGATCTTCATCCCATCTGGGGCAGGTCCTACCTGCGTCACTTTACCACCAGCTAGAAGCTGCAGTTCTATCACAATGGGTGTTGTTTGTGGACTTCTGAGCCCGATACGCTCGAGCAGCTTCACTGAGCCCTTCGCCTTCGAGGAGTGCGACACACCCTCTATCCGTAAGACACCCTACTAAATTTTGATAGCTTCCTCTGGTCCATCAAGGGGGCGACACAGCAGGAGCTTTCCTCCAGTGACCCTAATCCCATGATCCACTGCAACTAGAGTTGTGCCCTGTCCTATATATATCAGGAAAGATGCCCCCCATGTTTTAAAGCTTCTGGACTGTGCCATCCTTCTTCACACCAGTGAAGAGTGGGGTGGCCTCCAGGTCAATAACTGCTGGAGGTCTACGTAGTGGCACCCACGCTTGCCACTTACCACCAGGTCCAGTGCGATACCACACCGGATTCTTTTCGAAGATTACCTGCAGCTGTTTCGCCAGGGTCAACACCATACCATCATGTGACATGGGTGGGGCATGCTTCACAGTCGGCTCTAAAACATGAAAGCTGAGATCAGCATCCAAATTGTTAACATCCTCAACCTTATCTGGTGCCTGTTCTATCAAGGGGTGGAGGATGAACTTCTTCTTCAGGAAGTCATAGCGGAACACTATTTTATCCCCATCTCTCTCTCTCTCTCAACCCAGACATTCCTTCGAGACATCCGTTAGGTCAGTGGGTAGCTCTACACCATCTCCACTGATGGAATGGAGGGAGAATGTCTTGGAGTCTGCTCCATATTGGAGGACGAATGACGTGCCATCGCTTTCCTTAACCTTGGTGGCATCAACGTCGTACACGTCCACGAGATCAGCTAGACCGGTTGAGTGAGCAAATATAGGCTCCATTGTGTCTATAAATGCGTTGTATATATATATATATATATATATATATATATATATATATATATATATATATATATATATATATATATATATATATATATATATATATATATGGTTTAAATGGAGTTTATAGCCATGCTGATTGTCCGATTGCTACTCCAAAATGGGGAGAATATCATCAGACGTGTGGTTTAGTATCGCATAGAATGGGTTCTCTTCAAGGTAGCTCAGCATTCCACGATGTACGTACATGCCGATGTGTTACAACCGCCACCTGGAAGTACCTACCCCAGCTCACTGACTGAAGTAGGGTTAGACGTGATAGAATATCTGCCAGGAGCCACCAGCAAACTGTGGAAAGCGATCAGCACCGACACGTTCACCCACGTAAATCACCTGTTTGACAGCTCCACCATTAGTCTCTATGCCAGCATGGATTGTCTGTCAGATGCCCAATTAGAGTTTACGCTGCTGCTACTTATTGACCTATCCCCATCATGACGATGACGATATCATTTCAGACCTACCAGGCATTTGCTGAGTTGAGGAAAAAGGCGATAGAGCAGCCACACACCTTCTCAGGGATGGCAGATATAGTGGTACAGGAAATTCGTTGTCGACAAGAAGGCGAGCGACTGCAGCGGGTGAGCTGGTATGAACAGAATGCCAGAGAGGGAAGGAGACGAATGGACTACAACTCTGTCCAAGAATATGGGAGCTTCGTCCGGCAGGAGGAGGGCATCGTAGGGCCAAACTTGTATGATTACTTGGATGACGAGTGTGATGAGTCTCTAGAGGTTTTGCAGTGGGAAGAGGAGAGGGTGCAGAAGTATAAATCCAAGAAATTCCACCAATGGCGGGCGCACTATCAGAGTGGCAAGGTGAAGTTCCAGATGTCATGGCTGCGAAAGCAACTGGCCCCTGACATTATTCTGGATGTCGGGTGTTTGAGGGAGGTATGTCTCCAATGTATCCCACAATGACTCATCAGTAGATCCTACAAGTGATGCAGAGCTAGCTCATGTTTACGAACTAGGTATACCATGGATAAATCGGAGTGGCGAAAGCAGCCTGAGCTATATCCCGCCCTGGCAGCTGATGGGGTGGTACAGTACACGGCTGGCGACTCCAGCAGATTGACACCATCAGACAGAATCTTGTTCATGAGACAGAAAAGCATAGCAGAACACGCAGGTGATATAAAACAGCCTTCAACAGTCTAGCATGCACAACCACAGCTGCGGGTGCGATTGGAGCCAGTGCTGGCGTGGCTGCCATTACCACCCTTGCTACAGGGGTGGTTGCTATCGTCGCTATCCCACTTAGTGGTGTGACCTTTGCCACTACTGCCCTGAACACCGGTTTGGCAGTTGGACAGCGTCAGATCACCAGGAAGCTGGAGAAGCATGCTAAGTATGTAACACTAGCACAGAGCAGCCTCCGGGCTATTGACGAGTATGTGAGCAAAGCTCTTGATGATGGGCGGGTCAGTGATGAAGAGTACCACCATATGTTGAAGCTCCAAACCCTGTACCGCACAGAGAAACCCAAAGTGCGCCAGCAATACCTCAAAGGCTCCAGCAGGCGGGTGGACATAGAGGAGTTAAAAAACGAGATGCTGCGGCGGGGCTGCATCAAAAATCTCTACGGTGCCAAATAGTATCGTTTCCATGGTGGAGACAACAGCGATCTAGGCGTTATGTATGGTGACCCGAGACGAGACTACTCAGGCTTCCCCTATCAAACACCCTGAAAATCGACTGTTGGAAGACAGCGACGTTCTCATGCGATCCAGACCCAGAGCCCAGGGCACAGGTGCAGAATATGCATATGGAAATACTTTGTCCCACCCACAACCTCAGGGCTCATTATGTCATTTTCGCCTGACCAAGCAGCGCCACTCCATAGATGGGGTGAGTGGAAAGGAGGCGCAGGCAATGTTCAGCAATCTCATTGCGGACATGATCATTGTTGCTGATCCCAGTAGCCTCCTTGCCAAGTTCCAGCAAGCCTTACAGAAGGCTCGTCGTAAGCTCGACTTCGTTTTCTCGCCACGCCCATGGCTTATTCCGAGCAATATGATCGTGAATGTCGAGGATATAAAGGTCAGAGGCTACAATAACATTATAGCCGAGGGGAATTCCCTAGGTGTGCACTGGAACAGCAGGAGTGCTGAATGACAAACAGCGACCTGTGCTGACACCCACAACCCTGCCTGGCCGTGCTAGCACTGCTAGCATTGCTAGCAGGACGATAGCCCTACGAGTGGTGTCACGTCTGGCTATTGCTGTGCTCGTCACCAGTCTTCTCCGCGGCTAGTACATCCTGCATGTAGAGCATGAGATCATTCGGTGTGGGAGTCACGGCTGAGATTGGCTGAACTAGCTTGGCCTTCCCGACAGCCCCCAAACACGCTGTCAGCATACACACCCAAGGAGTGTATAGTTCGGTGGTACAGCCTTTTACCAGCTTGTAGTAGCGCAGAGCCTTATTCAACGCAGAGTCAGGAGATGCCATGGATGCCTGCAACTGATGGAACACGTCTGACAGATACTCACGATCCTTGTAGAATCCCTTAGTACGCAGGAGCTGCTCTACTATACTGTCACCCATAATGAGGTATTCAACGAAGCAGATCTGCCCCTTACCAAATCATAGGTAGAGTTTCTCAGCTTCTCTGCTACCTCAGCATTAAAGAGCTTGGCGAGCTCATCTGGTGACTTCTTCTTATAGTCCTTCAATTCGGTGTGGAAGCCGTCATAGTACCTAGTACATAGTACTAGTAGGTCCATGGTTTAAGCTGCTACGTATAGCACAGAACTGTATGGATATTCCCGTGTACCAATCTAAGCAGCTGGCAGATGCAGACTGTTTAGATCTGTTTAGCGCTCTTGAGGTAGATCGTACATGTTTAAACACGTTGTATAGTTAAGGCTTAAACAATTACGTCAATGGTACAGATTATAAAGTAACTCCTGGAGAGTCAGGCGAGTCTCTAGAAGGTAGAGACGCTGCTCAAAAGCAAGACCCAGAAGCTACTGACACAGGCTAAGCCCTTGGCCATTCATGTCGTCAGTAATGTAGCCGCGAATGTGGCCGTGGTAAAGATGGCAGGTGGTAATGAGGTTAATCCTGCCGCTGGAGCCGTTGTCCTCGCTACAGTGGTGAGTACCGTTGTAGACCACTGTCTAGGGATAACACATCCCATCCCAAAGATCGCCATCGGTGGCACCTCCTATACTGTTGCCGCCAATATTATGGGCGAACGCATCCCTCTAATGGAAGCTGCGGTTCTAGGGCTAGCGACGAGTGCTATGGTCGAGATCATCATGGCATATGTCTAGGTTTAAGACGTATGTATACCCCAACAGTGTCTCTGTCACTCACAGACCTAGAGAGCAAAGAGCTAGGTGATCATTGCCCTGTCAGGACACGGGAAAAACATCTTGCTGTGGGCCCTGCTCGCCAAATATCTTCAGTCTCGATACATCCTCCTGGTGTCTGACTCCGCCGCTGAGGCAGTCGACAATAACAATCAGTGGTACAACACTCGTAGCTCGACTAACTGAACCACTTGTTTTAGTTATCGACGACCCCCATGATGGAACAGAAAACAGTCACATACCTCAGCAACATCACCAGATGCATTCGGCACACCAAGATCACTGTCTTCATCCTCTTTCCAAAACACCCCCCTGAGATATTGCCAGATATCCTGCACAATGCGAGGCTCCTGTACTTTAGCTTGAAGGGTGGTCGTGCCCTGCTTGCGATGATATATGACAGCCTGACCCTCAAGGAGACGAAGCAAGACTTCATCGCAGGCATGCAGAAGGTCACAGATCTATACCCCTTCATCTTTAGCAACAAGAAGACAGGGGAGCTCGCACACTTCAATCCCACACTGGAGAAGGCTCAGAGCTTCAGCTACAAGTTGAATTCTGCCAGGAAGCTCACATGTCAGTTGGGTCAACATGCCTGATGTGTCAGCCGAGATGTTTTTTCAGGCTTTAGGAACTTCGCCCACGGTTTCCACTGCTTCGTCCATAGACTCCGCTGCCCCAGAGGGTTTGGGTAGGTGTTTCCGAAACTCTATCCACTGAGGATCAGATGCTATGGCTATATTCTTCTGAAACTTCTCACGGAAGATTCACTTCGCCCATGCCTTCTTAGCATTTACCGTGAGGGTTTTTTTTGATGAGGTAGTCCTGGTAGTTCTTGTTAGGGAACGTTAGAAATTCCTCCAGAGTACTCTCTATATGCTCGCGCCCTCTTTCATTGAAGATGTGCTCAGCGGCCACCTTATGGCCAGCAGCCAACCCTTCCTCTCTACCTTCGGTGTGACGAGTGGCATGTCCAGCCTCATGGCCCTTAGTCACACGTGTACCGATCTCCTCTCGGAAGTAATCTGTGGCCCCAGCCTGTATATCATCCAACATTCGGTGTTCATCATTAGTGTGGATATCGAATACACCAGCCCACTTCCCAACTGTTAGGAGATGTTTGGGATCAACCCTAGCCTTCTGGAGTGCTAGAAATACAGGACTCTTAGTGGGTGTCCTGGAGAGATCCAGTGACCAGCCCTGGGCAATGTCAAACTTCCGATAGAGCATCCGAGTTAATAATTCCTTTGTACTATGGGCTGGTGTGGTCTCCTCTATGTTATTCAGTATCTCCGCATCAGACGGAGGTGGGACCTTGGCTCACTCATGGATAATGTTGATGTCATGAAGTAGTTGTCGGACCTTGTCAATCGGCAGCTGTACTGGTTTCTTCTTGGAGGCGGTGTGGCCACCAACTGGTTTCTGCCCTCCAAATACGATCTACTGGAGAACTTTATCAAACATCGCCGTTTAAAACCTGTATATACAGACGTTAAACATGCAAGTAGTATGTACAGTATTCAGATGGGGCAGTTGAACCCGCGGCCTTGCACCACACTGATCCTCAGAAGGACTGTCTGACAGTCATTTAACCTAGTATCCATGATGTGAACCCTTTATCCACAGCGGGGAAGTTCATCGACTTCGCCCTCGTGGCACATCCATGAGATTAGGATCATGATGCTCAAGTTCAAGCTTAAGAACACAGCGGCGAAGGAGGTAGAGCTCCTATAGGTGGTGAGTAGGTGGGAGATTATGCAGAGCAACAACACCCTGGCCACCACTGGCTCATGTACCAGTCTACTTTGTGAAGGGGAAAGGGTAATATGCCATCGGATGTAATGAAGGCTTCACAGAATTCAACATACAGCCAGACATAGAAACACCTGTCGCGGTGCCACTCTTCTCCCTCCTCGAGAACACACACGTGAACGCGGCATTGATGCAGGACAAGCCGTTCCTCCGGGTGTACACCGAACATCTTCTGGATGTAATGATGACCTCTCCACGACGTCATGTCTGGCATGATGAGAACGACAAGGTACTTAAACGTGTGGCTCTAGACATCCTACATGTATAGCGAGAGCATCAGCAGATCCAGGCCACGGCTAACCAGCGTCCAGAGTTGACATTGCAACGAGGTGCCTCGGATTGCATAGCTGTAGCAGTCTTGGTTCAGAAGGGAGGGGGTGGTCCATGAGGTGGGGAAGCTAGACGACTTCAAACTTGTGGTGGCTGGGATAAAGATTCTCGGTGAGGTGCACGATCTGGCTGATTGCTGTCTCTATCGACAGAAAATGAAGTCATATGCTTTACGCCGCCTGACTAGTGGCCACGGGGATCTCGAGTCGGTGCTCACCTCGGAGGAAGGGACATCCCGCCTAACCATGGCATCCAGCTCAGGTTTCATACTGGGAACCTGCATGGAGAGAGAGGGGCACTCGCTCAGTTGGAGTAATGGTGTTGTACTTTGGACATTCAAAGGTTAGTGTATCACACACCACTGGTATTCAGCTTGAACGGGCGTAGAGCATAACTCCAGCAGCTGTACCAGCTACCACCACTCCTACAGCAGACACTACTACTATGGCCTCGACCATCTTCTAACCTCATGATGCCTCATAGTCGAGCATCGGCTCGGAGAGCTTTACAGCATCGTAGTACTCATTGAGACTCTCATCAGCCTCGTGGATGTTCTGGGTGGCTTGAGCCCTTTGTTGCCGTAGGCGTGCCTCCCTTTGGTGTATATGCTCGAGCATCCTGCTGTACTCAAATTTCTCTTTAAATAGCCTCTCCATCACCGGATTATGACGTTTTCTCTACCTCTGCTGCCTTATGGTCAGCAAAGCTGAGACCCAGTTCACCAACACAAACATGCCTGCATTCAAGAATGCAGATGCCATGTCAATACAGGTGATTTAAATTCACCATAGAGTGAGCTGGAACTACAAGCAATATATGAACCGGAAGCTTTCGAGGATCCAGTTGAGGACTACGATGATGACTACGATGCGGACTAGGATGAGGATGACTATGATGAAGACGAGGACAATGATGAGGATGCCTAAGATGATGACGCCTATGATGGTGATGATGTGGAGCCAGAATCCCGCTGGGAATTTATCGTACCTACGTGAAGGGCTCTCTTGGCCCCCTAGCAGCAGTTGCGACTCTGATTGCTCTGTTCATGATGACGGCTGGCGAGACGCTCCGCAAAATCGCCAATAATGCTCTCCATGGATTTGAGAAGATCTCTGAGTCTATTCCAGCCATCGCCTCGGGGGTAGTCACATTCTTTGGCGTTGCCGGTCTATGGCTCCCATATGTTGCGATAGCACTTGCAGTCATCTGGGCTGCCGAAAATTTAAGACATGCTGTATAAGATGGCTTCTCTGCATGACCTCGTCAAGTCCCTTAACTGGCAAGCCTTTGTTGATAAGCTTCCTTTCAGTGATGGTGCCAGCACTGCAGAGATTAGACAACAGTATTCACAGGTATTTGAAGAGGTGTTCAGCCACGGGGACCGCTATCGGATGAACGATGGTCATCTGTTCATCTGTCTAGAGTTTGCCCGAGCTGTACAGGAGGGGACAGGTGTCGACGTTAGAGATGAAGTCCGAGAGTTCACCCACGGTCTCAGTCGTCCTAAATTCCTGTCGTGAAGATCTTTATTACCTGCCCGGCGGCCATTATCATGAGCCTCACCAGCTTCTCGAGGCTGCACGTCGCAAGGGTCATAGATTCACCTTGGATATGGTTAGCCAGTGGCTCACCAGGCAGGCGATGTGGCAGTTCTACAGACCTCGTCCATGGCACATTCGGTATGCACACTTCGATGAACCTGTCCCGAACAGTGTCCATCAGGCTGCCATGCTGTTCCTTCCGCATGATCGGGTCTATTCCAGAGGAACATGCGAGACCTACAAGTACGCCCTCACCATCGTCGATGTCACCAGTAAGATACAAGGCGGCAGTGCCTCTCACGGATAGGTCCGCAGGCCAGACAGCTGTCGGGTTCCAGAGTATCTATGAGGACCCGCAAAATCCCTTCCAGTGGCAAGAGTTGCTGCAAGTTGATGAGGGTAAGGAGTTTAGAGGTGAAACTGCGGCCCTCATGCGGAAACATGGTATGGCAATTAGGCGAGGTGAGGTGGGACATCACCGTGCCCCGGCTATGGTTGAGTCGTGGAACCGGACACTGGCAGAGAGGCTGTTCCCACATCAGTATACTCAGGAGATGGCTGTCGTCGTCCCGACTGGCGGTCATTCCAGGGAATGGGTGAGAGGGTTGCCCATTGTGGTGGAGAGATCCAATGCTGAGGTTACTGGACTGATAGGACAGAAGCCTGTCAATGTCATTCAGCAATCCTCTGTGGTCCAACCGTTCCGACTATGCTCTGTTCAAGAGCTATGCTCTGAGGACAGACTTCCGTCCGATTCCCTGGTTCGGTATTTGTATGAGCCTGGCGAGTTGGAGGGTGGACGTAGGCAGGCGACTGACCCCAACTGGTCGATAGATGTACACACGATTGACAAGCATGTGGATATGGCCGGACAGACTATGCTGTACTACCTGGCATACCAGCGTGGAGTGCGGAGCAGTCCTAGCTGGCGGTTTGTGCGAGAGGAGCTCCATCTTATATCTACAGACACCCGCCTACCTTCACCGGGATTGCTTACATCGAGTAGACATCCTCCACTGACTGTTGGTTAATGTCACATGATGCTCATACATTACCCAGCAGCTCATCAACATTCCATTGGAGTGATGGCATCCTTGGGACCATAAGCCAGGGTGTGAATACAATCAGGAGCGATCTATCGCTCTGTGTCTGAGGGGCTGAGGCTTGTCTTGTTTTGGTACACCCCATAGAGATGGTGACCATCACTTCACAGCATGTTCATACCCTGGTGGAAGACCTTTTGCTCGTAGAGGCATTCCTTGTACTGCTCATCGCGAGCCCTGCACACACTCTTTGCCTTCCTGATTTCCTTCTCATCCGACCATTTGATGGAGTACATCTTCGGGTGCTGACCAACACACTCCTTGATTGACACCCTGGCACACTCATCCTTCATCTTGCCCAGGACCTTCTTGTTAACAGTACTGTGCAGCGGGTGTGTTACTGGGTAGTCGTGTATGTCATAGAGGTGGCTGCTCGCAGCCATATCAGCATAGACACCCTCAGTCTGGCTCTCCAAAAGGAAGCTATCTGTGTCAGTGTACAGGAGCTCACAGTGGGCACAATATAGTTGCTTCAGCTCGTTGTAGTAGAAGTCATACATCTGGTGCTTCGAGGTTCAGGATATACATTCACACATAGACAGGGCAGTTCAGCAGCAGGCTCGTCTTGTACATGTGGAGAGCAGCTAGATCATCATCGAACACCTTCACCCGGGAGAAGCTAGGATGGATAGTAAGCAGCGAAGCTTGTCCTCCTCGGATGACTGCACTAGCTTGACATCCACTCACCTGCACAAGTTATCCATGGTCTTACCGAAGAGAGCGTTATTCATCAGCTTGTAGAGATCCTTCTCAAAGTTATTGTTGGCCTTCTTACGGAGCTCTGTCTTGAGTTGGATGTAAGGCTCCACCCACTGACTGATTGAAGCGTAGAACCCTGTGTACCTTCTTCAACCTCATACCCAGGCTGAGGTAAAGCTTTAGGTTGCGGTAGTGTAGGATATAGCGCTCGTTGTCTCTCAGGATATGCACGAGTTTTTCTGCTGTCATCTCTGCTATCGACTCGCCCAATGCACACTGATGCACTGAGAGCCAGTCTTCCTTCACCTTCATCCATTCAGGCGCCAGCGGGTAGGCATTGTGCATGCCATGCAGCTCTTGTGGGTATTCAAGTTTAACCTCTAGGATGTAGCCCTTTTCATCATCATCGCGATGTTGTGTAATCTCTTAGACATCAATGTACTGTTCCGTAGGAACGAGCCACTCAAACCACAGTCGGTAGTTGCTGGCTCATTGCCCAGCCATAGAGATCGTTAGCATCCAGATACATGATGTGGCTTGTCGACTGTTGTGGATTATAGTCAGCTAATCTGCAGGCCACTGGGTTGTTTGCCTTAGCATAGCATTTGCTGACCATTAATACAACACCCCTGAGTCCTTTCTCTATGACGAGATGCATGTCGTAGTCAGTGAGGAGCTCCAGCTCCACACCTGTCTTCCTTAGAAGTGCATCCCAGCTCAACCCCGGGCTCGTGTAATAGTGTGCTGGGTCCAGATGATACTGCTGGAGGCACGTGATGTGGAAGTTCTCAAAGACATCTGCAATGAGCAGAGTCTCAGACCACAGATAGAGGTCATGATAGTCTCCCATGGTCTGGCAGCTGAACTGGGCCCAGACAGCATGTGTGTTGTTATAGTCGCTGTCAGATATTCCCTCGCCAGAAAGTTTACTGTAGAAAGCAGCTTGAGGTGGGAGAGAGGTCTCATTGAAACGGTGCCACCCATCCATGTACTCATAGTGGTATACAGCTTTGCGGAGCAGGAGCCAATGCTTGGCAGTGCTAGGTTCATACTGTTCTGTAAGTGGGAAAGTTGTGGGACTAGCTACCAGCTTGTCAAGTGATGCTGAGAGGAACTGGGCTGAGTCGATAAACCGCAGCCAATGGAGGCTGAAGGAGATGTACTTCTCCATATTGTTGGGGAGGCAGTTGATCTCTACCTCTGTTTGGGAGATGGCCTGCATGATGAGGTGAGAATCATACCCACGCAGGTTGTGGAATACGACTGGGATGGTGGTGGTCCTAGGGTTGAGACACAGTTTTAGATTACACAGATTGTATGCTGCTCCCCGGTAGAGACCAGTGATGTGGCAGTGATCTCTGACACTATCTATGACTCCATCACGAGCTAATGGTCGGTCGCACACATGACAACTGACCACGGTCTTATGAGCGTGCCAGTCCTCTATAGTCATCTCCACCGGGCTAGGGTGGGCGAGCATGGCCTTTAGCTTCTCCTCTTCCTGTGCCAACTGGTCCAGGAAGTGCTTAGCTGCATCCTCTCGATACAGCACTGGTAGTTCACTGACCCCGTCACAGCGGACCACAATGTATGAGAACCCACAGATCTCATGGTGTTGCGTTTTCTGTGTGCTGCTCTGAGCTGGATTCGCCTCTGGCCCCTCAATCTTGGTTGTTAGGGCTTCAAAGTCGGCATAGATGATGCTTGAGGTAGTTGGTGAACTGTAGCATCTTCCTGTCCTCTGTATGCATTCTTATATGTATTGGTCGATTATTGACTCCTTGGCACTCAGGTTTGTGTGTGATGAGTAAGTCTTCACGAGAATAGCAATGTAGGCAACGTTCACAAAAGTGCTTATGTTCGTTATGCCGACTCTGGTCACGGAGCAGACGATTCAGGTCCTTAATTATTCTGCTGCTCAACACGCTTAAGCCGGTGGAGAGGGGTTGGAGAGTCTACATCGCTGAAGTCAAGGGTGTCCCAGTGCCATAAATACTTCGATGTCGACTGGGGATTACTGTCTGCAGGATAAGCAGCGGCCAAGAGTGACCAGCGAAGACAGTTGTCATCATTGTTCTGGACTTTAACAACGGCACGTTTTCGCTTAATCGAAGCAGGGAGATCGATGTTGGACCCACCACGTAGCGGTTGATATCTGGTGATGTTGAGGTCCAATACATCAACCTGGTCGACTGCCCAGCTAGACCCATCGTGGGTGTAGCTCTCAAGGCCTTGCATCACCTTGCCTTTGGCCTCCTTCACAGCCTCGCTAACATCCCTTGCCTTCAGGATGGCATGCTGCTTAGACCAGAATGGGGGATTTGTGGTGACCCCTGTCCCGTCATTCTTCTCCTTGTGGAGGGTGATCTTGTGAGCAAGGGAGAACTTCACCTCCTTCAGGTCGAGGACCTCTTCTACCAACTTCCTCTCGATCTTGTCCAGGTTTTTATCGAGGAAAGCTATTGGATCTTTTTCCCCATGTCCAGGAAGTTCCCATCCTCGCAGATAGTTCTGGATTGCATGTGGGACCTTCACAAATCCTGGCGCTATATCCGTCATTTCCTGGATTTCCTGGATCATAGCATCAAAACAACTGTGAACTTGGGTGGGGTTTCTAGATTTGGGTGGGAGGGGCTTCTCAGAAGTGGTTGGCAGCTTCCTGCGTGGGCTGGGATTGGCTTCTCGGAAGCGGTTGGTAGCTTCCTGTGTGGTGTTGGGGTTGGCTTCTCGGGAGTGGTTGGCGGCTTCCTGCATGGTGTTGGCTTCTCGGGAGTGGTTGGCAGCTTCTGCGTGGGGTTGGGGTTGGCTTCTCGGAAAGGAGAACTGCCAGGTTCTTGGCATAAGTGGTATGGCTAATAAGTCCCTACTGCAACAATCTCGCCAAATTTTGAAGTACTTCATCAATATCCATAGCAGATATTTACCTATACAGTTGCGTTTCTCTAATATGGGGGATTTTGATGGTATCATCCTTTACTAATAGTGCATTTGTAGTGGAAATTTTGTACTTTACTGGCGTGAATAAACTTATGATGTTGTAGGTCTAAATGGAAGTTTTGTACTTGCCTGGCATGGTCTGAACAATGGATGGGGCCCACCGGTTGGGGGTGGTTGTGGTGGGCCCTACGTTGTAAAACACATTGCAGCCAACCGTCGCCTCTGTTTTGACAACCCACCTCCCTCCTGTAGCTACTGATCCATGATCCGTGACAACCACCAACTAAAACCGTCTACAACGGTCAGCCTCCTGTAGCCGCGTCTGTTCTGACAGCCCACTTCTCTCCTGTAGCCACGGATCATGGATTGGCAGCTCTCACCGTGTTCTGTTCTGGAACACCCTAGTTACAACTACTCATAGCATTTTGTGACATGATATTGTTGGCGAAGAAGCATACACAAAGTTTGTTTCAGAGCGTATTACTGGAGATGAAAATCTATGGCACAGAATGACAAAGCTAAAGCTGAAGACATTGACTGATGCAGACAAAGTAGTCCGCTTGTACCTGGACAAGAAACTAGTTGAGGTAAAGGAAAATCATTCTCTCTTTGCCAGAATGATTATCGCAGCCCGTTCTCAGCCAGATATTGACATACTTGGGAAACGGTCTAACTAATTTGCAAGAACTTTCACCCAATCTCGTTGTAAAATGACTACAATAAAATATTTTAAAATTAAGTCCAAGACGCAGCTGGCTGATTTGACTTTTCAAATATGTCACATTCCTTTTTTGCAAGTGATGGAACTGAACTTACTTGTCAAAAGAAGAGGGACCTGAAGAGTTTGCTAGAAAACGTCCCAGTGAAGTCTACATCTCATATAGATGTTATTGGACAAGTAGCAGAAGAGAGTCAGGAGATGGTGGAAAGAAAGCTGACACTATGAATACAATCGAAGATTCTGCTGGACCAGAGAAAGTTCTTACCATGGATGGAATGGTTATTCTCCATGAAACTTCCTTCCAACACGGAAATGATAAAACCGGTTTAGCCTGTAGGTTTCTTTCAGTACTTGATAGCAAAGTCCGAAGATATGACATTCCACGTGTTATATTTGATCATTATGATACTGGTGTCACATTAAAGCAGAAAACTCGAGATCGGCGAGCGAGAACGACATATCATGTCTCCAGATACAGATGTTTTCATACCGGCGTTGTATCATTTTATACAGCTAGGAATAGAAACATGCTTCATCACATGGACATCTGAGAAACGTCGTACCATAGGATTGAAACCAATATATGAAGGATTGGGTGATCATTTTATTCCTGCATTACCTGGCTTCCACCGCTTTACAGGCTGTGACACAGTTGGATACTTTTCTGGTAA
The DNA here is from genome assembly GCA_034401795.1 of Chaetoderma sp. LZ-2023a. Classification (NCBI taxonomy): domain Eukaryota; kingdom Metazoa; phylum Mollusca; class Caudofoveata; order Chaetodermatida; family Chaetodermatidae; genus Chaetoderma; species Chaetoderma sp. LZ-2023a. The sequence continues at coordinate 35,129,390 of CM067370.1, read as the reverse complement.
CGGCACAGTTAGCTGCCGGAATACCTTTCGCAAGGCTGGGGGAAATATACTTGAAGCATTTGCCCAACTTGGTAATAAATTATACTCTTCTTCAGAAATAAAAGCATCTCTTGAGATGTATGTGCACCAGCTGTATGCGCCACTGACAAAAGATTACGTGCATTGACCAGTTGAGATGGACTCTTTTCGTTTCGACGACACATGTGCGTTACGAACAAGAGCGAGTATCTACTTTTAGTGTACCGCGTTGGTACTATTTAATTCTTAAAAAGTGCTTGTTCTCGTCAATCCTGGTATGAAACAATACCAGAATATGACGAGCTATCCAAAACTGTAAATCATTTCAAAATCGGTTCAGAAATGGCTGAGTTATCGCCGATTTCCCCCTTCAAATTATGCTCAAAATATAGAAATAACTTCGTAATCGCGTGTATATATATATATATATATATATATATATATATATATATATATATATATCAGTGATTTGTGTACACGTGACTATATATATATATATATATATATATATATATATATATATATATATATATATATATATATATATATATAGCTAGATAATCAGTGATTTGTGTACACGTGACTATATATATATATATATATATATATATATATATATATATATATATATATATATATATATATATATATATATATATATATATATATAGCTAGATAATCAGTGATTTGTGTACACGTGACTTACTACGTCATCTACACATCTATACCCATAGTAATATTTAGATAATTGTGTACACGTCACAAGATTGTGGCACGCTGATTGGCTGGTTCAGCAAATTCTGATTGGTTGGTGCAGCCAGTTCTGACGTTCCAATGAGTATTAAAAAGGGATGATTTCGGTAGATCAGGAGCATCATCAGCCGGGGTGGGGGCCGAACAGTGGAGAGCTGTCCACAGTGTGGGACCTTGACGAACTACCCAGAACACCGAAGACCGATACCCACATCATCTCGGTTCCTGCAGGTTCACCGCGCCTTCAATTTTGTAAGCTCTCGGACGGCTGTCCGGGCACAAAATAAGAACTAAAATATTGTTCCTCTCTAATTAATATCTACAAAGGAACAGTTATGCGGTGAGCCCTTTGCGGGCCCGAAATGTAATTCTACGTGATGTAGAGCAGCGATGTCCTCGGTGGATGACTCACCGGATCTGCCAACCACGCCGAAAAGTGGACTTCAACCACCGCACTACATGTTGTGTGTGTTCTTTTTAACGATTTGACCGCAGCCAAGTAAACTTTGCCCGGTGTGCCACAAGAGCTATTTGACGCACCCCGCACTGTTAAGCTTTAATATGTACATGCATTAATTACAATTATATAAGTAACCCTCTTTGTTAATGGGTTATGATTAACTTTCTTAAAACCTACCGTCGTTGGACGGGAACCTTTCGTCAATACAGCATATATTATGTATGACTTACAAACTATCTGGTAGGCATTCCTTACTACTGTGTTTTACTGTCCTTAGTTCGTACCGTTTACAACTTGGAGCCAGTATGCGGGAACCCTCATTTGCGGAGATCTACATGCGGAGATGTATCCAGCTTTAGAGAACATGTCGACTCACGTCATAAGTATAGTGACGTCTCAATTTCAGTAACATAGTAGCCTGGTATGTAAGAGTGGCTACTGAATATTCAAGTAACTATACATGGTATCTTCAATTAATACAATAATATTTCTGTAAAAGGTACTGATGACAAATAGGTACCGTACCGGTCCTCGGACCGCATCTTAAACTTTCTTTATATTACTGTTTATAATTATCCTTGTTTAGCGTAAGGTGTTTAGACTAACCGCACCGTATTAGGTCCATCAATCTGTATTACCACTGTTCTAATCAATCCATATACCGTCATTATTCTGTACTTAGTTAGTTAGGTATATGGCCAGCGGCCATCTTGTTGATATGTTTTACTTATTTATAGAAAACTTAGGACCGCAGTGCATTAGGAAATACTATACAGCAACATTTATATATGCATCACTCTCCCCCGCCACCAACAATTTTTCACTGAGGTCGCTGTCCGTGCTATAACTCTGTTCAGCCCGGCATGCTACCAAGTAAACCTGACTATTTAGCTTGATAGTATAGGTTTAATGTGATTAGAGACAATTTCTTCGTTAGAAGACATATAGTGTACGCATCTTTTCCCGGTCATTGCGGTAATCTAGCCTCGCACTCTGGCAAGGTTGTGTAAAATTGGCCAATCTACCTATAGGGCCTCATATTTATAAAGTCATTGTCTCTTTCATGTTCCACTAAGCTTCTTAATTGTTTGGATGTCCCTATCCGCACCATGGACTGATGCGACTCTGGGAAACTATTGGAGGTTTCCGAGCAGTGATGGCCAAGGTGTGGTGTCACATACACCTCACCTGTATCTTCGGATACTTAGTAGTTAGTTATCCTTGCCAATGAAGGAAGCCCTGCGAACACATTATTATTATTTGATAGATTGCTAAAAGTATATTTCTCCCGCACCGCAGTGCATATTGGGTAATTTGAATATACACCTAATGGTAGGTCAATAATTACCTCCATAGGAGTTGGTGACGGACGAGATGCGCATCTCCACCCAACTCATTGAAATGTCTGGGCAAGATGTTGGAATCTGCCACGCCCTGATGGGAAGGACATTTGCGGTGGATATTCGTCTCTCTATCCCCCACCGTAACGATAGGTCAGTCATCAAAATATGCTTGTGTTAAAGGTAGCCATTATCCTGCCATGTTTTATGTGGTTACGGAGAAAGGCATCTTGATTCTCACCAAGCTCGGTTGTCTCGCAAAGTAACATGTACGCCCACTGTCCTTAGAGGTAGACGCTCTCGGGCGTCTGCACCCATTGGACAGCTGTATCAAAAGATAGGTAGGATCCCCGCCATTTGCGGCCTAAACTAGTTTTTGTTTCTAATACCGAACTGGTAGGTTAGTCATAGCGGAAGGCCCACACAAATAAAAGTGGCACGTACTAATACAGTGTCTCAGAAATACATAAGACGGTGACGTGGGAATCCTTCGGGAATCGCTCGTCCCGTCTTCACGTAAACCAGCACGCAACACTTCAGTTATATTTTCCACTAGGATGGTCTTTTCACAGCACTTTGGTTGAATAAAAGAGTGTCTCTTTTTGCCAACTCTTTTCCTCCGCTTCGGCGTTGAAGACATTTTCCTGTGACAGAGGCCCGCGCGAGGCACTTGCCTCTCGCAAGATATCCAGTGACGGCGCCCCGCGCGAGGCTACTACTTCTCACAACGATAAATAGCATTGAGGAATATTGCTCGCATGAGACACAATGCCTCTTGCCACTCTAGGAGTTTCTTTTTCCTTTTCAGCATAAGGGTATAATAACTTATTTTAATTAAATAGTGATCTTGTATGTGGGAGCCTCCCTTGCGGATACGAGTATGTGTGGTACCACTGGTGTTACCACGTTTAAAGTGCATCAGCTGTCTCTATGTCATGTATTATTTTATGCTCACTGTTATCTACCAAACTCTGTGGTTTGTTTAGGTTATATTTTTATTACTTTAGGACTTTGTCACAAATCTTTGTATGTCCATAGTTCTAAATTACTATGGACAGGCATACCAGTGACACAAACTCATGGGCGGACACCGTTCAATCCAATGTTAGCAGCGATGGTCACATGGCCCCACCGGAACGATTGAGTTCCACTGACCTTAGGAGCTGCTCTCTGTATCATGTGGAACAGCATCGCACAGGATCCGGAACCCCGAGACTAGGAGCTAGCCAGCCCTCTCGTCCATCGTGCACATGCGGTGCAGCGAGCGAGCAGTACATACTGGAATGACCCAACATCAACCCAACTACAAGTAGCACCCAATGTGAGGCTCGAAGAACATCAGGAAGCGAACTCATGCCCACACCTTTCAGCGAGCTAAGTTCATTATCTCCATTCAGCGACGACTCCTTCGATCAAGAGGTAGCATCATACGATGGACGGAACGCTCGCGTGCTCACCGGCTATGTACCAAATTCCAGCAGAGCAGAAACACCAGCACCGCACCTACAACAGTTCTCGCCCATCAGTGAGGGGACATTCCGCAATGCCTCACAAGAGGGAACTGAATTTTGCACCATATCAAATGTCCGTGGTAGGCCAATACAATCAGGCCCAGACTGTGGTCGATCTCATCAAAGTCCCCTACGGGGGCATACTACTTAGTCTTCACAACATTACTATTCACCCGCGTCATCAGTAGGTGATATCTGGCAGGATAATAATGATAATGTAGAATATCCCATGTCTCCCCTATTAAATGCATCATATCATTTTCAGGGAACAACTTGACATGAAAGGGAGGAATCAGCATCTCCGTTCCATCAGTACACCAGACATGCCACCCGCCAGCCTACAACACCACCACCATATGAGGAGTGCCTACAACCTCAGACCGAAGAACGTCCACGTCGTCTTCAAAACACACCGCCTCCCGTCTATAGACCAACACCGGTCTATGGACCCATATCAGGTATCAGCTAACTCATATACGCGACGCTATCCTAACAAATACAACTCTCAGGAAAGGCAGCCTCTGCATCCTCAACAGCACCGACAGGATACACCAACACCACCACCGCCACCTATACGTCGACCAGCATCAGCATTTTCATCAGTCTCCCAATTACCACCACCACCCGGGTTTGCACCACTCAGTTCATCACGTGGACCTGGCCGAGTCATTCACGCACACGCACGCACGCACGCACGCACGCACGCACGCACGCACGCACGCACGCACGCACGCACGCACGCACGCACGCACGCACGCACGCACGCACGCACACGCACACGCACACACACACGGAATTTAGCGGGAAGAACGACTGGGCCAATTATAAAGTTCAGTTCGAGATCATCAGTCGAACAAACGGGTGGAACGATCAGCAAATGGGTGAATATCTCGCCGCGAAACTGGAAAAGCATTACAAGTGCTCACGGACCTCGAGACTACATACCCACCTACACACAACTAGAGAGTGCGTTGTTGGAACGATTCAGTGACACCGCCCTAGGGGAAACCAGTCACCCCCAATTAAAGAATTTACGACGACGTACGGGAAAGACATTACTGGAGTTAGCTAGCCGCATCCAGAGACTTGTCACCTACGCATACCCTAGCACCAACATCGAAGGCGTCACACACCTTCACCTAGATACCTTTATTGACACATTGAGCGGTGAACCCGCTGTCAAGGAGAAATTATTTCTCGCAGACCACGGTAGCCTCTCCCAACCCACGGCAACTGCGGTACGGATCGAGAACTTCTTGGAGCGAGAAAAGAACAATCGCCGCCAACTTCACCCAATCAATGAGCTGGACGGTACCAACCTCGCCACATCAGCCGACAACCGCACCACACCTACCACAACATCAGCTACAGAAACCTCAGTACAACAACAGGCACCGCAAGCACAACACACTAACCAGAATCATGCACCTAGAGGAAGGGGGCGTGGCTACCGAGGAGGCCACAATGGAGGCCTGGGACGCGGCAACCAGCACAATAACAACAATCGCCCAGACAAGCATGATAGCCTAGATGAGATCGAAAAGCAAATCTCCGCACTCACCAATCTGGTTACTACACTAAGCACTAGCATCGCAACCACACACAATAGGACCGCAACCACTAGCACCACCGCACCGCCACCTAGCACATGTTTCGGATGTGGTCAGCCAGGCCACTGGAGGGAACGGTGTCCTAACTGACCCCCGTCTACCACACCGACTGTTAACCGCAGAACACCACAGCCCGATAAGCCGTCAAACTCCTAAGGGCACCAATTGAAGAGTCACCTTGGTGCCCGTTCTTACAACCCGACTCAACTACAGCTTCCGCACAACAACGACTGGTGGCCAACTATCATCATCAAGCGTCAGCATACACCCATACACCATTGCACATGGCTTGATAAATGTTGGTGCCTACGATGCCTACCACATCAGCAGCACCACCATCCCCCTCTTTTGGACAAAGTAATCCCACAATGTCTACATCTAACCGACCTTCTTTCCTTTGTAAAACGGCAGTTGTGGGTTGTAGCACCTCCGCTAAAACAACGTTTTTGCAAGCACCATGTCCAGCCACCAAGACACTGGATTCTCGGTGTCACTTGGTGGTATGCATTACACCACCCCGCACAGCATCATCTCCTGCATCCACAGACAGCACCGGTATGGGAGAAACCATCCAATCCACTTCATTGATCCGTAAACGTAAACGCTGCCATCGTTATGAAAGGATTCCACGATGTCACTGTTTCTTTTGTGCAACAACAAAACATCCAATGATGCACTGCAAGAAGTGGCTTGCTCAGGTCGAGCTTATCCATAATCGCGAGAATCCAATCCGCACCACTGTTTACACAAACACTGCACATACAGAAACGCCGACAATTCCACCACCACTGCTACCACCAGCTCCGCCATCACCAACGCACCCACAGCAGCGGCGATGACGGACTGCCCCATTTCTCACTCAGCCATTAGCGGCACTATGGGAAGCCATTCCAGAACAAACCAAATACATACAGAATGGTTCCACTCTGCAACCTCTTTCACAGATGGCATCATTGGAAACACTTCCGCAGAGTCACAGAAAAGTTATTTATAAATGTGTCTGTCTGTTTAGCGGTATTTCCACCAGTGCCACCATTGACACTGGCGCTTCCATCACCGTTTTTAACAAGCGTTTGTATGAGAGCATCCCACCTCATAAGAAGCCACCCCTTAGGCCTATAAACATATTTTTGCAGACAGCTACGGGAGTCGATGTGCCCGTGGCTGGAGTAGCTAATCTTATCATACAAATAGAGGGGATGCAATTCATACAGCAAGTTGGCATCGCCTCTATTCAAAACTATGCCCTTCTTGGCTCTGATTTTCTTAGTGCCAGCGAAGCTATTATACACTGCAAGCAACAGGAACTTGACATACATGGCCGATGGATACCTCTTGGACCGGAATCATTGTTATGCGATACGTGTGCAGTAATACTTTCAAGTACCGCCACAGTTGAGCTGGGACAAGAACAGATCCTATGGGCCACTGCACAGAGTTATGAGACAACACACACATCGCCATGCTGGAACCCGACCCCGATTACATGATAGCCTCACAATGCGCAAGTCCCCATATGATCGTGGACACGACCAATAAAGAACACATTCCATTCAGAGTGTTCAATGGCACAGCGGACCCAATAACTCTTGAACCAGGAGTCCGTTGTGGCCACTTGGTGGATGTGATCTCTCTGGAAACTCCAGCACACACCACCGCACCCACAGAAATTACTGATGTTTTACCAGAACATTTACATGAATTGTACTTTTAGTAGGTTTAATGCAGTCTCAAAAACAACAAATATGGACTGTACTTTATAAATATCGCGATAGTTTCTCTGCATGAGACATGGATCTTGGAGAAACTCATCTTGTATGACACTCCATCGATACGGGTACTAATCGCCCAGTACGACAACTGGTACGACGTCTTCCCATCCATAAGGAAGCAGAAGCTCGTCAACAAGTAAGCGACATGTTGCGAACCAGTATTATCAAACCATCAGCATCCCCATGGGCCAGCCTCATAGTACTAGAAGGCAAAAAGGATGGATCCCTGCGGTTTTGCATTGACTACCGCCACCTTAATGATCTCAGCATTAAAGACGCATATCCATTAACCAGAATAGATCAGGCCTTGGATTCATTGTCCGGAGCCAAGTGGTTTTGTACCCTTGATTTAGCTAGTGGTTACTGGCAAGTGGCCATGGATGAAGCTGACATGGAAAAGACCGCATTCGTATGTAGGGATGGTCTTTTTCAATTCCGCAAGTTGCCCTATGGCTTGTGCAACGCTCCTGGAACTTTCGAGTGTCTCATTGAGCAGGTATTAACTGCCCTGCAATGGGAGATCTGTCTGCGTTACATCGACGACGTAATCGTCTTTGGGTCTTCATTTGAGCAAACATTAACAAATCTGGACACGTACTTGCAAGATTCCGCATGGCAAACTTAAAGCTCAAGCTAAGGAAATCATCGCGTTCCTGGGACACGTCATATCCAGTGATGGAGTGGCTACTCAGCCATCAAAAACAAAGGCAGTAGCAGAGTGGACAATGCCCTCTTCAATCAGAGACTCGGAGTTTTCTCGGCCTTTGCCAGTACTATCGCCGATACATCCATCATTTCAGTGAGATTGCTTCACCTCTTTACAAGATCACTGAAAAAGATCGACAATTCGAGTGGACGAGTGAGCGTGAAGGTTCCTTCAGGGCATTAAAGGAACTCTTGACAACCGCCCTGATTCTTGCTCACCCTAATCCAAACCTCGATTTCATCTTGGACACTGACACATCAGCTTACGCTATTGGCATGGTTCTATCTCGGGTCACAGAGGATGGAACAGAGCAGGTGTTGGGTTATGGTTCACGTACATTAAATAAAACAGAAAAAAAATACGTAACCACGAAGCGAGAACTACTTGTGGCGGTACATTTCATCAAGTATTATAAACACTTTCTGTGTGGCCACCCATTTACTCTCCGTACAGACCATGCCTCACTACGCTGGCTCAGTAACCTTTAAAATATGGAGGGTCAGGTAGTGAAATGGCAGGAATCCCTGCAGGCCTATAAATTTGACGTTGTTCACCGTCCCGGCAAATTGCATGGAAATGCTGATGCCCTCAGCAGAAACGGGCAGGAAGATGAACACGAAGCGGCTGCAACCATGACACAATCTACACAGCCATCTCCGGAGTTCCCCAAATTGTGGTGCGCAGAGTGGAACCCGGAGAAAGTCGCACACGAACAAGCAACAGACACACAAACACAACATATATACGCGTGGATCCAGGAGGGGGTACGCTCTCCTCGGGAATCTGTTGCACCACTATCCGCAATGGCCAAATACTACTACCAGCAGTTTAAAGAATATCACATCAACAACGATGTTCTCTACTTCAACAACCATTCTCTACTTCAATCTGGTAATTCCGGAAAGTTATCAAAATGTCATATTACAACAACTCCACGATAACGCCGGGCATCTAGCCATTGAAAGAACGGTCACACGGGTGAAACAGAGATTCCACTGGATCGGAATCTGCGATAGTGTGAAGGCATGGGTTGCCAAATGTATACCATGCCAACGATGCACTGTTGGTCAGAATCACTTCACACCTCTTCAAATTAAGATAGTTGGTGCACCATGGGAGCGAGTGGCTATTGATGTGCTCAGACCTTTGAATATGATGGATGACAGAAATAAGTACATCCTCGTATTACAAGATTACTTTACGAAGTGGGTAGAAGCATTTGCTTTGCTGGACCAAGAGGCATCCACAGTAGCAGAGGTCCTGGCAGGCAATGTATTCTGCCGTTTCGGTATGCCCTGTGAGCTACACTCTGATCAGGGAAGTAATTTTGAGAGCTGGCTCATATCAGAGGTCTGCAAACTGTTTCATGTTGTCAAAACAAGAACGACACCCTATCATCCGCGAAGCGATGGTATGGTAAAATGATTTAACCACACACTGGCAGAAATGTTGATGACGGAAACACGCCTTGATTGTAGAGATTGGGATCTACGACTCCCATATGTACTCATGGCTTACCGCACTTCAGTACATTCCAGCATGGGCTACACCCCTGCTCGGTTAATGTTAGGCCGTGAATTAGCCTTGCCCCTAGATCTGGCTATGCCCCGGATACCAGGAGAGAAAAATTCCCCTTCTCTCTATGTTAAATTCTTGCAGCAGCAGATATAACAGGCCCATGAGATAATGAGAGCAACTTTATCCACTGTACACCGGCGGCAAAAGACATGGCATGACCGAAGAGTGCATGGAGATCCGTATGAAGCAGGAAGGATGGTATGGGTATACGATTTGCGATGATCTGCAAACGTGTCATGTAAACTGAGTTACCAGTGGAAAGGCCCCTATGTGGCAGTAGGTAAGACGTCGGACATGACCTACCATATCCGTGCTTCGGATGGCCTGACCTCAGTCACCCATTTCGATCGGCTTAAACCATGTGTCAGTGACGACCCAGTACCAGAGCTCGGACTGGGCGTTCCCCGTGACACTGGTACCTAGACAGAAATGTCTATGGAAACTAGTATTCCCACAGTTAGTGCAGAGCACCACGGTGCCAGTTCGGCCCGTCTTCTACCAAGCCAGGAGTCCAGTGAACAAGCGGCTAATGCTGAGGACGATGACAAGATACGTACTCGCCCTCTCCCTCCTCAGCACGGGTCTACTCGATCTGGGAAGTCGTATTTGAAGAACTTCTCATTTGTATTGTCCAAGGGGGGGGGGCGGATGGAAGAATTGTTCCACTGACCTCTTCCCACTCCCACCCACTTCATGCTATACCCCCATTATAGAGTTACCACAAGCGGAAGCTGAGGCTGACCCAAGCCATGCTTCCTATGGGGTGGAACATGTAATGAATAGCATGGAAGTGAAGAGGCCAAATGAGGCCTTGGCATGTCTAGAACAGCAGAACCGTACAACTTGGTGTACCTGACCACGCCCCGAAATCGCGAAACCACGCCCCTCCCAAGTGACACCATTTCCCGTCGTCACACCAACGCCACAACTTCAACTCGCGTCCCTCATCTATGCACCAAGTTCGGACATCACTGGCCAAGTCCATTTCACACTCTACTCGTCGTCTGATCATCGTCAATCTTCAGATATGAGAGAGACTGCTGCTACAGAGGAGGTGGCATCCCGCACCGCATCAACCAACAATACACCCCCCCCCCGCGGTGGGCAGGAAAGCAGCCTGTTCAGCAGACTCTCGGCTCGAATTTTCCTGGTGCCTTGCCTAAAAACTCTAACAAGGCACCAACCGTCGTGTAGCGGGAGATGACCACATCCCCCCCCCACCCATGGGCAACCCTCACCACAAATGCCCCCCCCCCCGTGAGCAGTCCGGACATCACACCGCAGACAGAACGTCAGTTACATGCAGGACATACTTGCCTTCAGGGCTGGATACGTCAATTCATCATTGCGCGCACACCTCCTCGGCTATACCCAGTATAACGGAGATATTCATCATCGGCAACAACATCGCTTAGCAAGCACCTAACGGTTTTAATTAAGAACAGCTAGAGACATAAAAATTCCCGCACCAAATCCATCTGCACAAGATGCGGGAGAATTATTATCTCCCTCAACCCCGACTCTCTGCAATAACAACAGACTCGGCATTCACCAGCGTGGAAAACTGAAGTACGCCCACCTCGCATAGCCTTAGCATCATACAGTAGCCCGGATTTTCCCTACAACAATACACTATCGCCATGAACACCAGCCAACATTTCTCTCGCACACACCTTCTTATCCAGTTACGGGAGAACTGATCATGCGGATAGAAGGAATGCACTGCAGCCATCTACAGTACGCCCACGACCCCCCCCCCCTGTCCCTCCCGGAAATGTCGTACAGAAACAGCTAATGATACTACACCTCATTCACACGTAATAACAGTCAATATTATTAAGAGAGCAAGATGCCCGCAATGTCGTCAGACATGAGTAGGATTTTGCTACCGAAAAATTGAATTCGATAATGGATTGATCAAAGTTACGACAGCATCCTTAAGTCATCCGCGCTCTAAAATAACTCTGTCCCGCCCACGGGCTCGGCCATTACAGAGCGAAATACCAGCAGGTTCGATAAAGTTGACACCACACCGCCGCACCCCTCCCGCACCCAGCGGCAATAAAGACGCCACATTTTCACCATAGCGCAAGAATCATTCACAAATAACCAGCCACGCGTATCAATCATATTCACCAACATGTCAGAAACATAGGCACTCAGGGTGACTGTATTCACAATCTCCATACGACGGTACTGTAATTGTAAAACTGTGGTCACCCATACTTCTGAGCTGTAGTGTAATTATATTAATATGTCTGGTCATGGTAGGAATGAGGCTAGTCTTGCCCATAGAGGAGGATGCTTGGCAGCCCACCCACTCGGGAAACACAGCTGTCTTGGTTGGATCAGTAACTTTGATTCACCGTAAGAATAGGGCTGTTTAAACCAGAAAATAAATTACCTACAGCTTTACTGTCGCATTTTTGATTAAGAACACAACTGTTCTATCGTGTATACAAATCATTAGCGCACGGGCCGGTGAAGCGGCATCAAAACCTTAACAGTATAGGTACGAGGAGAATTTCAAAAATTCTCTTACCTGCGTTCTAGCCTTTAATCGACACAGGCTGAGAACTACCTATTTACAGACAATCAAGTCGCATGTATAAGAGCTCGCGCAATATAGGGACGCTATTTCAGAAATGACCAACAGTAGAACATATATTTTCATTTCCCGCATCAACAATGAATATACATCAGCAGCATCGCTCGGCCATTAACATAAACAATATCTAAGTTTTCGATCAGTCACGTGTTTTCCAAAGTCACGTGACTTTCACTTCTATTTCCAGTAAATTGGACCAAACACTTTAAACAAATGAACCGCCCAAATACGCGACTACCACAGTGTGATGGAGGAGTGGAGAGGGGTGAGTCAGGGCAATTGCTGCTGACGTCACCACGCTCTCACACACCTCATCGGGTGCTCCAGCCTAAAATTAAAAGAGGCCAGTTTATAAGCATCCAATTTGAAAAACCGCCTCACCGTAATTAAAAGGTGAGCTTCCACGGAAATAAGTAGTTCCTAGTTTTGTGTTGATCGGAAACTTATATTTTCGCAGAATGGAGACGAAGTTGATCGGCCATTTTCCTTATAATTAAAAAATACTCCCTGTATACGGGAGGAATAATTTATGTGATGGCAGGAATTAATAATTCAAAACTTTCCATATAGGGCATGACCAAATCACCCTCAAACTTACGGGTGTGGTCATCCGCCCTCCTGTGACGTCGCCAAATTGTATAAAAGGGAGAATCGCGCGCTGAAACTTCGTCTTCCCGTCAAAATTCGACACTAGGGAAGAACACAGCACTAGGCTATTTTCGTGTCGTAAACTAAATTCTGCTCATTTAATTATTATTTCTTTTATTACTATAATAGGCCTAGAAAGTTTAATGAAGAGTTAGGACAATTAGCTTAGGGTAGGTTACCTGCAGTACTGTTATTATGTGGGAACAATATGTCTCTTGAAGAGGACTTGGCGCTATCCGTAGCACCCGAAGAGTTGCCATCACCAGCACCCATGAAGAAGTTTTCCTGTACCGCGCTTCTATCAGACGGACTGCAACGCAACCGTTAACAGAGCACACTTATTACAACGAGCTTTTTGTACGAATTGTCGGTACCTGTTCACCGCAACGCGATACGGCGTGACGCACGCATTGAAATATAAGCACCGTGTTTTGGAAGTGACATTAGTACCGGGAGAAGATAGCGAAAATACGGAAGTGTTGGCCACTCGGTTCGAAACCAGACTTCCTGTAGTTGTGCTCCCAATAGACAAAATGGCCAGGACCAAGAACACTATGCGGCGTCAAGCATGTAGTACCCGTCACCATTCCATCACCACTGCAACAGTATCCACTGCACACCACATGTTCAGCAACCTAGCAGCAATCGCCACATCACCACCAGCCGCTTTATCCCGTCCGGCACCCAGTGCGAAAAAGGTGCACACATCACCCGCATGATCCAGTCCGGCAGCACCCGCAGTTCATAGCCACCAACCGCACCTCAAGTCACCAGCTGCTGCCACTGCATTCGCATCCGCATCCGCAGCATCATCAACAGTCACCGTCGGCCGACCAATGCCCGTAATCACGTCGCCACCAGACGAAGATTATCCCTGATTGCCATCTCCGGATAACCTAGTCATTGACGAGGAAAACCGACGAGCACCGCCAACAGTCACCAGCAGCACCACAGTCATTATTCCAACGTCACCACCGCATTCCAGCCTCACGGATCCAGCTATCCGCAAAACCACCACTCCAGGTCGCCTGTATTCAGGAAAGAGATGCAGAGCTCATACGCAGGAAATACTTCCCGTTCCACATGTCACAGCCAGCCGGTTGCTCAAGGCCACAAAAATCAGAAAGATGTATCAACCAGTCGCCGCAACCGCATCTCTCCGGCAACCTGCCCTCCACATGTCCACCTTGGAAACATCAGTGATGGCAACAACAGCATCTGCACCAACAACACCAACTACCGGCATCACAGTCACCACAGCAAACATCATGACGACACCGCCTCCCATAGCCTCCATCAGTGCGAACATTTGTGATACTTCAACTATCCCCTGTGCATCTATATTAGACTTTAACATTCAAGATAGGGCCATATATAGTGAAGAAATGTCGGCCATTCAGGAGAACCCGCCACGTCCATCCACCACCAGGCGTGGAACCCAGACTCATTGGGGCAACTTCGCAGCAGAGACGTGCGGGCATTTCTGCCACGGATGTAGCAGAATTTTCCAGTAGTGATGCGAGGAATGGAACATTCTTAAAATATTATTTTTATTATTTTTGAAATACTTTTCTTATTATTATATATGTTCTATCAATTGAAACCCAGTCCCCGTGATAACTACGTTTATCGTACACAGCTGCGCAATATCCTTGCCCAGCTGTGTCTCAATTAAAATGAGCACTGTGTATCCCTGCGTTGTAAGAACATCGTGTGTGACGTATAGTACCCAGTGCAATAACGTCATAATCCTGTCATGCAGTCTCAGCTATGCTGGGGTTGCCTAATGAACTAGCCTTTCAATATTATTATTATTATTATTATTATTATTATTATTATTATTATATGTCTTGTTTTTCTTATTATTTAACTTCCTGCCTTAGGATGACGGGACGGCTTGTGGGCCAGCGAGAGCTGCCCGTGCGGACCCGCTATAACGGACTGCATTTTTATATATATTTATCATTATACATATTGTGTATACCTTTATTTACCCGGATACGCAGGTGATTAACTCATAAATTTATTACTCAGAGACCAGAGATTCTTTATATAATTACTAAATATCTTTTTATATTATTATATTATATTTTAAGGACTAAATTATAGTACGTTGGATCTTGGGTGTTCTCTGCAGAGAAAATAATTATCCACACCCAAAGAGAACACCCATGCGAGCTATTGTTTTAGCAATGTATAGAACCAAAATAAAAGTTAGCATGCACCAAGAGATGAACAAAAAAAGAAAAGACCTGGAAAAATAATTCCAGGTCAAAAATTAAAACTAAAAGTATGCCTCCCTTGTCCTCTACAGCACCTCTATGTGCTCTGTCTCTCATAACATGCGCCTATTGCGTCACAACTCCTCTCAGGCCACGCACCTACCAAGGAAGTCTATAATTCCTGCCTAGAGTCCGTCCGCGCGGCGATCCGCGATGTGTGATCATTTGCCACGGATGTCAAACTAGGAGGGGGTGGTGTAGCACGGATCGACCAGTCGAGTACTGGCCATACCAGCTAAGCTGGGTACGGGCCGCCCGTCCTGGATTCGTTCCTAAGTAAGAGCCTGAGTAGAGCAATAAGCGTGTATAAGCCTATACGAGAGGAATTTTGTCATGAAAATGACTAAGTTCGTTAGAACGCGTGGTGCGCATGTGCGCACCTGTCGCTGTTTCGACGACACATGTGCGTTACGACCAAGAGCGAGTATGTAATTTTAGTGTACAGAGTTGGTACTAATTAATTCTTAAAGGTTACTTGTTCTCGTCACTTCTGGTATGAATCAAGACCAGAATATGATGTAAATCATTTCAAAATCGGTTCAGAAATAGCTGAGTTATCGCCGATTTCCCCCTTCAAATTATGCTCAAAATATAGAAATAACTTCGTAATCGCGTGTGTATATATATATATATATATATATATATATATATATATATATATATATATATATATATATATATATATATATATATATATATATATATATATATATATACACCTGTGCAAAAGTTAAGCACCACCCTATTTTTACGCACATGCGAGGGTATATTCATGTGCTATGAAGAAAGCAATAGCATAAACATTTATGTACCCATCCATCTTAGTGCAAGAGGTAATAATGCAACTAGAGGAATGCTGATTATGATGGTGGGGAAACACTGTATGTTTTTGTTTGAACTTGAAAACGAGGCCTGAATATGGTTACGTTGACACAACTGACAACTATTGCCCTACAGTTGACACACGTGGCTAGATTGTCATTAATGGTGTCTGAAAACGAAGTTTAACATCTGTGCACGAGTTTGAGACTGTCATTATTAATACCGGGTATATCCACCTTGTGCCTGGATGACGGCCTGGACACGACGTCTCATGCTGGTCACCAACCGACTGATACGCCATTGTGGTATTCGTTGCCATTCAAGATGGAGTGCGTCTGTTAACTCCTGTAGGTTCTGCACAGGAGGATCCCTCCTTCTCACCATATTTCCCAGAATGTCCCAGATATGCTCAATAGGGTTCATGTCAGGGCTCCTTGCAGGCCATGGTTGGGGTTCGATGGCATTCTGGCGGAGGTATTCATGCACAGCTCTAGCACGATGTGGTCGGGCGTTGTCATCCATGAATATAGGGTGGGTTCCAGGTGCATGATTTACAAAATGAGGGACCACAACTCTATCCAGTATGGAATCTTGATATCTTTGTCCATTTAGTGTTCCAGGTACAGTCAACAGATCCAGCTTACAATCAAATCAGATGCACCCCCATATCATAACGGAACCTCCACCAAATGGAACTTCTTCCATGATGTTACGTTGGTCGTACGCCGTGCGTCTGGACCTCCATACACGAGTTAGACCATCTGTGGCATGAAGCAGGAACCGACTTTCATCGGACCAGTGTACCCGTCTCCAGGATCTCATGTTCCAGTGTCTTCTTTCGTTGCACCACCTCAGACGCTCCTCTTTGTGGTGTGCAGTGAGGAGAGAACGTCTGACAGGTCTCCTAGCTTTCATGCCAGCAGCATACAGTCTCCTTTTGACGGTAGACATTGACACTCTATTGCGCGTTTCCCATTGCTCGCTGAGCACTCTGCTGTTGGTGAATAGAGATCTCCTAACAAGGCGTACTAGGGCTCGATCATCACGGGCAGTAGTCTTCTTCGGTCTTCCAGATCTAGGCCTGTCCTTCACCTCGTTAGTTTGCCCATGTTTTGCAATCAAACGACTGATTACAGTATGGTTAATGTTCAGCTGTCTGCCAATCTCTCTGCATGACATACCAGTGGTATGCATGCCTATGATTTGCCATTTCACACGATCACTTAACCTTCGTCTTGCCATAGCGGTTCACAATCAAGAGCTAATTCTCTCTGTACAAATAAACCACGGTCATGAACACAAAATTCCTAATCTTTTTCGCCTAAATCTGTATGTAATGTTCTACACCTCAAACTGGACTTTTACATAACTGAACACGTGTGCTGTTTCCCGCCACGCACGGACATCAAGCGGCGTGAAGTCATGCATGCATGTGCATTTCGTACTTGGAATTATGTCAGCTAACGCGGGGACAAAAAGTATGGCAGCCTAGTTGTACCATCATGTTTCTACGTTCTATTGTTTTTGCTGGTACTTAACTTTTGCACAGGTGTATATATATATATATATATATATATATATATATATATATATATATATATATATATATATATATATACATATATATATATATATATATATATATATATATATATATATATATATATATATATATATATATATATATATATATATATATAGTTTGATAAAAGTAGATAATCATTGATTTGTGTACACGTGACTTACTATGTCATCTACACATCTTTATCTGTAGTAATATTTAGATAATTGTGTACACGTCACAAGATTCTGGCACGCTGATTGGTTCAGAAAATTCTGATTGGTTGGGGCAGCCAGTTCTGACGTTCCAATGAGTATAAAAAGGGATGATTTCAGGAGCATCGTCGGCCGGGGGGTGGGGGTGGGAGCCGAACAGTCGAGAGCTGTCCACAGTGTGGGACCTTGACGAACTACCCAGAACACCGAAGACCGATACCTACATCATCTCGGTTCCTGCAGGTTTTCAGTTCAGCTTGCACTGCAGCAGTTCTCGGTGAGCCGCACGTTCAATTTTGTAAGCTCTCGGATGGCTGTCCGGGCGAAAAATAAGAACTAAAATATTGTTCCTCTTTAATTAATATCTACAAAGGAACAGTTATGTGGTAGGCCCTTTGCAGGCCCGAAATGTAATTTTACGTGATGTAGAGCAGCGATGTTCCTCGGTGGATGACTCACCAGATCTGCCAACCACGCCGAAACGTGGACTTCAACCACCACACTGCATGTCGTGTGTGTTCTTTTTAACGTTTTGACAGCCATATCAAAAGATAGCTAGGATCCCTGCCATTTGCAGCCTAAACTAATTTTTGTTTCTAACACCGAACTGGTAGGTTAGTCATAGCGGAAGGGTCACACAAATAAAAGTGGCACCTACTAATACAGTATCTTGGAACTACATAAGATGGTGACTTGGGAATGCTTTGGGGATCGCTCGTCCCGTCTTCACATAATCCAGCATGCAACACTTTAGTTATATTCTTCACTAGGATGGTCCTTTTCACAGCACTTTGATTGAATAAAAGAGTGGTCCTTTTTGCCAACTCTTTGCCTCTGCTTCGGCATTGAAGGCATTTTCCTGTGATGGAGGCCCACGCGAGGCAGTTGCCTCTCGCAAGATATCCAGTGGTGGTGGCCCGCGCGAGGCTATTACTGCTCACAACAATAAGTAGCATCGAGGAGTAATGCCCATGTGAGGCACAATGCCTCTCGCCACTCTAGGAGTTTCTTTTTCCTTTTCAGCATAAGGGTATAATAACTTATATTAAGTTAATTAGTGATCTTGTATGCGGGAGCCTATGTCATGTATTATTTTATGCTCACTGTTATCTACCAAACTCTGTGGTTTGTTTAGGTTATATTTTTATTACTTTAGTACTTCGTCACAAATCCTTGTAAGTCCATGGTTCTAAATTACTATGGACAGGCATAGCGGTGACACAAACTCATGGGCGGACACCGTTCAATTCAATGTTAGCGGCGATAGTCGCATGGCCCCACTGGAAAGATTGAGTTCCACTGACCTTAGGAGCCGGTCTCTGTATCACGCGGAACAGCATCGCATGGGACCCGGAACCCTGAGACTAGGAGCTAGCCAGCCCTCTCATCCGTCGTGCACATGTGGTGCGGCGACGTAGCAATACGTACCAGAACGACCCGACATCAACCCGCGAGCCGCATAGACCAATGAGCAGAACGCTGTTGGGCCAACCAATACTGTCAGTGTTGACCAATGTTATTTGATGTATGTTGGGCTAACATGGCGTGCGTGCGTTGGGCTAATGTTGGGTGGATGCGTTGACCCATGATGTTGGGCCAACGTTCGACCAATGAGCAGAATGATGTTGGACCAAACTAGACAGCCAATGCTGTGCCAATATTACAACATACACTGGGCCAATGTTGGGCAAACGTAGTCTTGTTATCTGGGAGGCCGAGAAGTATATATATTAAAAGTATAATTGGTTGTCTGCCAGTATATTTACTTTCGTGTATGCCATCTTGCCTACCTACATGCTGTTTGATTGGTACTCAGGTTGTAAGTGCGACGAACACGTGTGTTGTCAAAGCTCCCAGAGTTACCGCCATTTAAGCCAATTATGCGTCAAAGGCACCGGAATCGGACTACTGACACCAACAATGCGTCAAAGCCTCCAGAACCAGTCTATTGAGACCAACTATGCATCAGAGCTACGGAGAGCAGGCTATTGAGACCAACTATGCGCTAAAGCGTCCAGAATCAGGCTATTGAGACCAACTATGTGTTTAAGGCCACCAGAATCAGGCTACTGAGATCAATTATGTGTCATAGCATCCAGAATCAGGCTATTGAGACTAACTATGTGTCAAACTGTCGAGAGCCAGGCTATTGAGACCGACTATGCGTCAAAGCATCCGGAATCAGGCTATTGAAACCAACTATGCGTCAAAGTGTCCAGAATCAGGATATTGAGACCAACTATGCGTCAAACTGTCAATAGTCTGAATATTGAGACCAACTATGCGTCAAAGTGTCCAGAATCAGGCTATTGAGACCAACTATGCGTCAAAGTGTCCAAAATCAGGCTATTGAGACTAACTATGTGTCAAACTGTCGAGAGCGAGGCTATTGAGACCGACTATGCGTCAAAGCATCCAGAATCAGGCTATTGAAACCAACTATGCGTCAAAGTGTCCAGAATCAGGATATTGAGACAAACTATGCGTCAAACTGTCAAGAGTCTGAATATTGAGACCAACTATGCGTCAAAGTGTCCAGAATCAGGCTATTGAGACCGACTATGCGTCAAAGTGTCCAGAATCAGGCTATTGAGACTAACTATGTGTCAAACTGTCGAGAGCCAGGCTATTGAGACCGACTATGCGTCAAAGCATCCAGAATCAGGCTATTGAAACCAACTATGCGTCAAAGTGTCCAGAATCAGGATATTGAGACCAACTATGCGTCAAACTGTCAAGAGTCTGAATATTGAGACCAACTATGCGTCAAAGTGTCCAGAATCAGGCTATTGAGACCAACTATACGTCAAACTATCGAGAGTCTGGCTATTGATACCAACCATGCGTCAAAGTGTCCAAAATCAGGCTATTGAGATCAACTATGCGTCAACGTGTCCAGAATCAGGCTATTGAGATCAACTATGTACCAAAGCGTCCAGAATCAGGCTATTGCGATGAACTATGAGTCAACGCGCCCAGAATCAGGCTATTGAGATCAACTATGCGTCAAGGCGTCCAGAATTAGGCTATTGATGCCAACCATGTGTCAAACTGTCGAGAGCCAGGTTATTGAGACCAACTATGCGTCAAAGTGTCCAGAATCAGGCTATTGAGATCAACTATACGTCAAACTGTCGAGAGTCTGGCTATTGATACCAACTATGCGTCAAAGTGTCCAAAATCAAGCTATTGAGGCCAACTCTATGTCAAAGTGTCTACAATCAGGCTATTGAGATAAACTATGCGTCAACGTGTCCAGAATCAGGCTATTGAGATCAACCACGTGTCAAAGCCACCAGAATCAGGCTATTGAGGCCAACTCTATGTCAAAGTAACCTACCTGTTGTCACGACCATCCATGGAAGCAGCAAACTGTGACACTCAGACTGGCATGGAACAAAACACAGCAGCTTTGTGGTAAATTCAAATTCTTTATTTCTTCTAGGCCGTATAAAACAGATGGAGGTAAATATTTTACATCATATTCTGGCGGTATGGTAATGAGTTATAAAATTAACACGATGTGTACACACATGAGTGTATCAGTCCCAAAATCGTAATCAGTTAAGCTTCTGCATCTCATTTACCATGTCTATCAAGAGGTTCTTAGTGTCTTAGGCAACAAGGCAGCAAGAGTCTGCCTATATATTGTTTCCAACTTAGAACACACCTATGACGTCATGTACGCGGATTCCTGGTTGTATCCCAAAGCATTATATATATATATATATATATATATATATATATATATATATATATATATATATATATATATATATATATATATATATATATATATATTATATATATATATATATATATATATATATATATATATATATATTTATATATATATATATTTGCTTGTAGCGTGTCACCAACATGGCGATGATGCCACTTCAGCTCCAGTGTATTTGTTTCGAAATTGGGATAACATGTATATACCAGCATTGTTTCATATTAGGTCTACCTATATCTATCTGGAATAAAGGAATCCAGTTTATCAGCCAAGTATATAACGCCATAATAAATTACATCAATGGCAGACTGACGCCACAATCAAATACGTCATGAACGACGTAATTATGTCCGTCATAAACGGTTAATAGTCCATCAAGTTGTACGAACTTTGTCTTCTTTATTTATTAAACATTCTGTTGAATATTTTGAAACGAATTTGACTGGACACTGTTGTTAGCATAGGCAGCAACAGTACCATATGCAGCAACAGCGCCCAGTCAAATTCGTTTCAAAATGTTCAACAGCTCACACGTGTCCAGTTACCTTTAAAATGGGATTATGAGACGTTAGGGTTCAAAGTATATAACTCGATCCCAACACGCTCAACGCATGGGCGGAGCATAGCTAGTGGTGGGTATGACGTAGCTATAATTGGCTTCATCCATTCCTTTGCCAGCGTTTATGCAGCAGGCCTACTTATTACGTACCGTATATGTACAAGCTGCCAACCATCGGATACACATAATTTTCTACCTTCACATTTGTAAATAATTACCTCATATGCTTTTGCAAAGTCTGTGAGTAAATAAAGTGAACTTGAACTTGGTATGGTGGAGGTCATATTCTCAGCTCTTCCCGCAAATAGAAAAGTGGTTTTTTGTCTCTTGTCTAAGGACTAGAGACGTAATCAGGAGTAAGGCCATACATCAGTGTGGCGTTATTCCTGATTAAGTCTCTAGTAAGAACACGGCCGTAGTAAGATCTCAATGATGATTATAAATCTATTTACAAAAATATTCTCACATACCCAGTCTAACTGTCCATCCCGCCAAACCCATCGCTCTGTTATCCTCTCAAGCCGATATTACCCATAATTAGTAACACGTGAAATTCAGCATAGTTTACAAATGCAATATTTGGAGAATTAGGTCAAAGGTTAACGCCCGTCTAAAGCTGGAACAATAATAATTATTTCCACAATGGAATTCTTCACGCATTTTACATAACATAGTAGTTGAACACATCGACCATTGAAGCCACAGAACCTCAATTACAAATGAATGGTACAGGTAAGCAGCTATTAATTTATACGCTGATGCTAATTTAGCAGGAACATATAGCTGCCGTCGTCAACAACAGTTCTCATTTGAATGCGCTTCAAAATAGCCACAAGGATAGTTCTAGCATCGAAGATGATTTGTCGTATTTGGCCTTCGGGTTCTAATGGTGAATAATACCTAATGCTATAAGCATCACTGGACTAATTATTTAAATCCAGTGTTTACGAAACGTGATTTCCTACTAGTATAGTGTATGTTGTTTGCGTGACACAAAGACCACACGTTGTTTTCTTGTATGTGACACTACATCACTAAATCTAATCTAAAGGCAATTTGTTTGATGATTGCGCCTACTATATGACAGCTGTACAACGGGAATCATATCCCTTAAGGATTGCTACAACTCCTCATGCACGCTGCTTCTTTAGAATGTATTGCTACTGTAAGCTGTTGCTGTCTAAAACAACACCATCCTTCCACGACAATATATAATGGTTCTTTATCTTATACACAATATCTCGATGGTTGCCTGAAGCAGTGGAAGAACAACAACATGGAATTGGTAATCATGAACTGTTTCTTTTCATCATCATCATCGTCATCGTCATTACCATCATCATCATCATAATCATTACCATCATCATCATCATCATCATCATTACCATCATCATTACCATCATCATCATCATCATCATCATCATTACCATCATCATCATCATTACCATCATCATCATCATCATCATCATCATCATCATTACCATCATCATCATCATCATCATCATCATCATCATTACCATCATCATCATCATCATCATCATCATCATCATTACCATCATCATCATCACCATCATCATCATCATCATCATCATTACCATCATCATCATCATCATCATCATCATCGTCATCGCCATTACCATCATCATCATCATCATCATCATTACCATCATCATCATCATCACCATCATTACCATCATCATCATCATCATCATCATCATCATCAAAGGCATAGCTATTGGATTGTTCTTGCGTCGGTGCTTTGTATATTATGACTTGCTCAGTCCAATTCAAAAGTTCTTTCTTTGAAGTAGGTATCTAGTTTGTTCTTGAATGATTTGAAGCTTGTTACTTGATTAACTCTACTCGGAACTCAATATTTCAGTGACATTAGACATTCCGCGGGCCCATTCCGCATTAATTACCGACGCCGCGTACGACTGGTACGTGAGTCATGTTGTTTGCGTCGTCTAGGTCCTCCAATCGGTCGTTTGTTTCTTTGTTTGTGTGTTTGTTTGTTTGTTTGTTTGTTTCATCATATGAATCCCTTAACACACATATATACATTTACACACATATGCAACTTTTTGTTTATCCCCCACCCGCCCGGCCCATTCAACCACCTATCGCCTAAAAAGTGGGAGATTGTCAATTTTGTTGGGACATTGAAGTGTGAGAGATGGGTTAAAAAAATATCAAGAGATAAATCACCCACATGTATTTTCTGGGGCCGAAAAAAAAAAAATACATATTTGGACGGTTCACACTTAGCCCGATCATTTAAGCCACCGTAACTGCGAGGGCCAGGATTTTTTCCTCGGAATTACCGTACGTCCCCACAATGTAGGCTGAGGCTGGAAAATGTCTCCGCGATTATGCAGAAGTCAGTTCTTCCTCCCTCCCTCCCTCCCTCTCTCTCTCTCTCTCTCTCTCTCTCTCTCTTCCCTCCCTCCCTCCCTCCTTCCCTCCCTCCCTCCCTCTCTCCCCCTCCCTCCCTCTTCCCTCCTCCATCCCTCTCCCTCCCTCCCCCTCTCCCTCTAACTCTCTCTCCCACCACCATCCCTCACCCACCACCCTCCCTCCCCCTCCCTCCCTCCCTCCCTCCCTCCCTCTTCCTCTCTCTCTCTCTCACTCTCTCTCTCTCTCTCTCTCTCCCTCTCTCTCTCTCTCTCTCTCTCTCTCTCTCTTTCATCACCCCCCATCCCTGGCTCCCTTGATCCCTCCTTCCTCCCTCCACCCCCACCCATCCCCTCCGTGTCACTCTCTTTCCCTCTCCCTCTCACACACATCACACACATATACGCGCGAGGAAGCCATATTGTGAGCCAAGACGCGCCAATTAGCGATCAATTCCTGCTATCCTAATGACGGCAGCTGATGACCACTTACTTTTGATGTTGCTGATTATGACTGACATCTTATTCAGTTCCCATAAAGTTACATACGAACTCTTATGATTCTCTTTTTTCCGTTTTATCTCCACACAACCCCACCCCATTTAGCCCATAGATTTTTCTGTCGATTAGATTAAATTTTTAGATCTGATAGCAAAACACTTGAAATGTGTTATTATGGCGTCCTCGACGTGTCTTGTACTGGTTTACACATAGTACTGAAAATTCCAATGCTTTCTGAGCGGGCATATTCTCTGGCATTCGAAGAACGTTTCACTTCCACACACTCTCAGACATTTTCTCGCAGAGAGTAGAACTGTATATTACACCGTTTGCAAAGTGGAGAATTTGAGATTAGGTAGTGTTGCCCGCAGTCATTTGCGAGTGTATGCGATAATACGCATCACGTTTCTTCAGGTGTGCGTTTGGAGCCGCCTAACTGTCACAGCGGTATAGCATTAATGAGACATGCGTAGTATCTTATTATAGCTACATCTTGACATTCAAGTGAATGGAGTTTTCCACATCGAAATGTACTATATTAAGTACATTTCTATGGTTTTCCCGTTGTTCCCTCCATCATATGAAGTCATAATCAACTACGTGACGTGTAGCATGACGCCATAATCAATGACGCTATGATTGATGTACGTCACGAACGCATAATTGGTGACGGACTAAGCGTGGTTGCACGAATCGGATGTCTTTACTATTTAGTAAACATGATGTTAAATATTTTAGAACTAATTTGACTGGGAGCTATTGCTGCCATAGGCACCCAGTCAAATTAGTTTTAAAATATTCAACCGTACCTGTATAGTTTTCTGGAAATTGATAGTCACGGAGTCCAAGGATCGATCGATCCCACCATAGCGAGGTGTGGGTGGGGCTTAGCTAAAGATGGGCGGGGAATAACTAAAGGTTGAAAGGTCCACGAATCCACTGCTTCCAAGAGGATGGGAAAGCAAGTCGGTTGATTTGTTGACCGGGATTCTGCTCTTCCACCCTCACCCCTCCCCCCAACCCCCGCTCACTTTTCCTCGCCGGAACACCCTACCATGTCAACTATTCTAACCACAAATGTGTATTTATCGTCAACCATTTTGCTCTGCTTCATTTTGACAGATCCCGTACGATACGACACTCAATGAAGACAAGGTTGGAGTATGCACAGGCTATCCAAAAGGCTATATTATTACCCGTGCATGCTCATCTTTGATTCGAATACAAAAATCTACACCAGTGTTAGAATTGTAGTCGGCTAGACAGGTACAAACCGTCCCAGCTCAGCTGAGTACGGTGCGACTGACCCGGGTACGTTCCGAGCACGCCCCCATCCCCTTAGTAGGATAGTACGCGAGCAAGATCGCGTAGCACACATGCGCGCCTGTCAGAGCTTCCCTGACAACGCGCGTCAGCGTTGGGAGAGAATGACTACTAAAGATGTACCGAGTTGGTGCACATAATTTCTTTAAATCGTGCCATCCTGGTCATTCTTGGAGCCTATCAGGATCGGAATGGAACGAGAAATCGAAAACTGTTAACCAATTTCAAAATCGGATCAGAAATGACCGCGTCATCCTTATTTAACTCCTTAAATTATGCTCAAAATATTGAAAACGTCGTAAACGCGTGCATGTACTGAGGGGAATGGGGGAGGATGTCCATCGGATAATAATGCCTTTGGAGCTGGCGCCCTGATTGGCTACAGATCGCGCGCTGATTGGCTGGGCGTTCTCGCTATGACGTCACGAGCAGTATAAAAGGACCGCAGAACTGAGAATCGAGACCACATCGAGGAGACGATTGGCCGCTGTGTTAGCGTGGCCGACTTGTAATCAGCCGGGCGGGCTTCAAATCTCGCTTGAGTATCAAGTGATCAGCTATAGATGACGAGCAATCAGTAGAAACATTGGCAATCTCCTTCACTCCTCGTCGCCTCTCTCCACCCATGTGTATAACATCGTCGTGTCGTG